>BHFT01003259.1:0-74545 GCA_004320025.1 Laticauda laticaudata | reverse complement strand
GAGCATCCACTTAACATCCTGGCTACATCCTCCCCCCATCCGTTCCTTTCCGTTGTTGTCCGCTCTGCTTATGAAAATTCGGGGCACTTTTGAGAGCGGATAACAATGGATGAAACATTTTCTTGTCCGCTTTGTCCTTTTTACATACGTTTTGAATCCATCGGCCTATGTGACAGGCCTTTAACAGATGCATTTGTACAATGCTAAATTTAGCTAACTAATGCAGTGTGGTCCAAGCCCACTTGGCTAATTTGGGGGTCAATGAATTGAGTAAATCCAGATATTGAATTAATTCACAATCAGTGAAGAGCTGGACAGATCCACAAGATGATAAGAGTACAGGAAGTCCTCGACTTACCACACTTCATTTAGTGACTGTTCAAAGTTACAACATTCCTGAAAAAAATGACTTACAATTGTTTTTCAGTTACAACCTTTGCAGCATCCCCACAGTCACATGATCAACATTTGGATGCTTGACAGCTAACTCACATTTATGACAATTGCAGGGTCCCGGGGTCCTGTGATTTCCCCTTCTGATGAGCCAAGTCAATGGGGAAGCCACATTCACTTAACAACCATATTACTAAATGTTTCACTTAACCATTGTAGCCAGGAAAGTCATAAAATGGGCAAAGCTCATTTGACAAAGGTCTCACTTAACAACAGAAATTTTGGCCTCAGTTGTGGTCATAAGGCGAAGACTACTTGTACCCTTTCCTCACTCAATTAACACCCTTGCTTCTAACATGCAGGCATGGCATTACAGGGCACAAGTGTGCACGATCTGTAACTTTTATTGCATAGGGGCTTATAAGCTGCTACCATCAGTCCCAAAAATGCTTAACATTAAGTGTAATAGATTCAAGAACAGTGTAATTTCATGTAATTGAGAGTGCATGTGTATAGGAGTGAATATATTGGTGTATTTTAATGGCATTAAAATCTTAAATCTTCAGAAGCAAATGTTTTCCTCATCTCTGCTTCAAGCTTGTAATGCAATTTTTAAGCCTTGATTTAGAAGCAAGAGGCAGTAAGCATTTTTTTTTTCTGGCAATGACAGTACAAAACTATAGAAGAAAATGAAAGGATACCATCTTAATACTGCTCCTAATGCTGCTTCATGTAATTTTCTTTGGTCTTGTAGCTAGGAAATTGTAAACCCTTGATCTAATTATTTTATTTGGCTTTTCTGACGTAGAAAAGAAGGAATTATTTTATAAATGCAATTAATAAAATGAGTGCTTTAATTATGAACATGACCCATCCAGCCAGGAAAGACTACAGGGTCGTCTTAAATGGGATCTATCCTCCCCATATAGACCAACTACTGACGGTGAGCTTTGGCCATTACCATTCTCTTTGCTCTTTAGATGGCCACTGGAAGCCCTTTATGGCTAGAGAATCTTGGAATTTGGCCTGAAGTTCAGCCTTTGAAGTTCCGCTCAATCTAAAATGGCACAGTACTCCATACACAGGGTGCATCTAGCAGATGTAACTGGTGAATTTACTCAGAAGTGTTTTATGGAACAGGCTAGCATTCATGACTCAGAAGCTCTCATCACTTTTCATTTTTAGGAAAAGTTATCTTTCTGTATTGGGTTTTGTTTTCACCAGTTCTCCCCCCCCCCCAGATTTTANCCCCCCCCCCAGATTTTAGCTATTTTAATTAATGATATAGCTATGTTATTTATGTGATGACTTTTTAACAGTTATTTTTAGATTATCATAAGCTGCCTTGTATTTATACATTCTGCAAGGCAGAAATGATGAAATAAATAGATGAATATTTCATCACAACAAGCAACGTCTTCCTAGCAAAATCGGCCTTTAATTAGGGCTTTGTATTCCTTTGAAGGCTAACCAAGGTTTTGTTTCCCTGAAGGGCAGAAAACTTTATGTGATTAATCCCACCATTTAGAGCCTAGAACTCTATTTTCTTTCAGTCTTTTCTCATTTCAAGAATTCTTCTCCTAGAGGGAAAAGCCTGGGAGAAGGCAAGTGACTTGTCTAAAAGACTCTAGTTGATCAGAGGGCTCCCGATGGAATAGCCCAACTTGATCAAAGCCTAGGTTGGAACTCAAAACTTCAAGCCTTATGCTATTTGTCTTTCTGATCCAGATGATTCCTCTTCTTCTTGCCTGTATTAAGATATTAGCTCAATACCTGTGCTTCACGACAAAACTATGTGGTTGGGCTTAGTTTTTTGGGAGGAAAATAAGGGGAGCAAATTCTGCCTCTGCCAACCAGCATCCATCAGTATTTATCTGGCTAGCATCCTGTCAATATGTGAGAGAGTTGAGGGCTGTTTGGATTTTTTTTGAGCCCTGAAAAAATGGCTAGGATGTCTTTTCAGGGGTGAATTAATTTCTCCGCCTCCCCCCCCCACCCATAGCACCAATGCCATCTCCAACAACAGTGTCTGAGTCACTTCCACTTTTCCCCTGTCCCCGTAACAACAGGAAAAAAAGATTTTGAGGGCATCTGGGAGTGCCGAGTGCTGTGCTTGTGTTTAATCCAGGTGGCTGGGTGGCATGAGAAAGAGCAGGGAGCGCTCTCATTGCTTGCTATCCTTGGTGCTCCAGCTTCAGCCTCTGCAAGTTTGCAAAAGTCCCGGTGTGCAGCTGTTCCTGCATTCCAAGCTCCCAGGCGAGTGCAGCTGTCCTCTCCTTGTCAGCGCCATCTCCAATAACAAGCGGCAGCAGTGGCAGGAACTGTGGAAGTTATGGAGATGGCTCCCCAGCTGAAAAGCTTCCATGGTTCCTGCTGCTGCTGTCGCGTTTTTGGAGATGGAGCACCAAGGGTAGTAGCAGCAGAGACTCTCTCTTGCTCTTCTCACACCCACCAGGGTGGGAATTGTGGAAACTACAGGACTTGAGAGAGCGGCTGAAATGGTGCTGGACATCCACACGATGCTGCCTGCCTGCTGACCTGGGTAAGGGAGGGGTAAGGGAGCCCTCCATGCTCCACCATGGTGTTAGGAGCGGCTGATGATGAGGCGTAGGAACTCACGGGGCACTCCTAATGGCAAGTTTCCCCCTGCCTCCCCCCAATTTCACAAGATCTTACCAACCACTGCCTATCCAATACATACTTCACCTACAATGAACAAAATACAAAACAATAGAAGGAGCACCCATGTGATCACCCCTCTCACATGTCATCGCAACCTCTACATGGAACACTTTGAAACACAAGCTCTAGAAAAATATGATCCAAACCCAAACTCTGGCTCAGATACGTAGATGACACCTTCATAATCTGGCCACACGGGAAAGAAAAACTGGAACAACTTCTTCACACACCTCAACAGCCTACACCCCAAAATACAATTCACCATGGAAACAGAAGACAACAATCAACTTCCCTTCCTAGATGTCTTAGTATACAAAAAATCCAAATGGCTCCCTAGGACACACCATCTACCAGAAAAAAACACATACAAACCGCTATCTACATGCACTCTCACACCACCACCCAGCACAGATCAATTCCGCCGCCAAGACACTCACTCCAGAACAAAATGCTTAGCCGATGAACAACACTTAAAAACCGAACTACACACTCTCATTAATGTACTTACAGTCAATGGATTCCCAAAAAAGAAGATTACCACCTAATCCAAAAGAAACCCCAACCAAAAGCCAAGACAGAGAACAAGAGAATGGCAAAGCCTCCTCCCATATATAAAAGGCACTACAGACAAAATCAGCAAAGATTCTCCAAAAACACAACATTAAAACAGCATTCTGCACAAACAGAAAAATATCCACCATCTTAAGAAACCTAAAGACAAAATCAAGTTAGAAAACCAAAGGAGTATACGAAATCCCTTGCACTGCCTGCCCATCACATACATAGCACAAACTAACAGAAGAATTAGTGCACGCATTGAAGAACACAAGAACTCAATCAAAAAGAAAAACTGACCTCTTCCTGGTCCAACACCTCAAAGCCACAGGACATGAAATGACTTTAAAAATACCAGAAATATTGCCAAAACCGAACACTTCAACAACAAATTATCAGAGAAGCCATAGAGATAGAAAAACGCCCACACAGCATGAATAAACGAGATGAACTCCCGCCTACCAACCATTTGGAAACCTGCCCTCATTAATAAATGAGTACCTAACATGAAGAATGACACCAGACCCACACCCACGAGTGCCACACAAGATGCTACCACCACATTTCCACGTAGAAAAAAGACTCATACCCACACAGAAGATGAGACACAACCACGAACCATAAGCCGTACCGCAGCTGCACACTACCACTTCAAACCCCTCTGACCCATACAAGAAGTGAACTGACACCCACCATGAAGATGTGGCACGAACACGAAGCCAAACAACAGGATCACAGCTCACCAAGCTCAAATCCCCCAGCAACTAAGACTAACCTGAGCACAACCAAGCCCCCACCTAAACAGAACCACCCCCAGCCAATCAGAACACAGCCAACCCCCCTAATCAATCAGAACACAGCCAAACCCCCAACCAATGAGAACACCCCCACCCAATCAGAACACAGTCAGCCCACACCAATCAAGTCACACCTCCACTAGCAGTTAAAAGGAAGAAGCAGCTGCAAGCTCACATTACTGTGAGAAGCACAGAGCTGAAGAAACAAGCCTGAAGATGATGGAATGAGACTTCATCGAAACGTTGCCTAGATACTTCCAATTTTAGTGGGAGAAAACCGAATAACCAAAGATACAACACACACACACACACACACACACACACCAACATATATATGTTTTGTGTGTGTGTGTGGTGTGTGTGTGTGTGTGTGTTTTCTTCAACATTATATTTTTATATTTTGAGGCTACAGTTGGGGCCACCATAGACCTGTTACATATCACAGACATTGAGGTACCTATGCTACAACTTAGCCATTATTAGATTGTTATTATTTATTACCTGAAGACTTTCCTGAAACTTTGTGTTTGATACTATTGTTTCATGTTTGTGGGGGGAGGATATGTGTGTTGTTTAGTTTAGTTTAGTTGTTTAGTTTATTTAGTTTTAGTTAGTTTAAGTTTAGTTAGTTTAGTTTAGTTTAGTTTAGTTTAGTTTATTGCAGACCTGCCAACCCCTGATAAAGGAAAAATCTGGAGACTCATGAAAAAAAAATCTGGAGATTCTATAAAAAAATAGTGAGATTCTATTTTTTCCCGATCAAATTAACAAACCCCTTTCCATTGAGGAAAGTCATTAACAGTTTATTTAAATGTTTTATTTGTTTCCCTGTTGTAAGAAGATGCAGCTTTCTTTCTTCTACTGAAAAATCAACCACCTCTTTTCGCCAGTTTATACGATTGCGATCGCTTTCCCGCGCTGAACTTACAAAGACTACTGGGAAACTAGCCTCGTTCGCCAGGGGCCTACTCCCTTTCAAAATGACTGACAGACAGGAAGAAAAACGATTACCGTATATGCTCGCTATAGCCGACTCCCAAATTTGAAAAAAAAAGTGTTTTAAAATTTGGCGTGAGATTGAGGAAGCCTTGTCATGAGACTGTGAGAAATGACAAAAAATCGTGAGACTCACGGCAGAACCGTGAGAGTTGGCAGGGCTGTTACTGTCATTGCACCTCATACAACAAAATTAAACACCATCTTCAGTGTACATAATGACTATGAAAATAAACACAAACACACATCCTTCACATTCTATACACTGAATTAAAAACCACTTTACAATGTTTATGGGTGGATGGGTAAAAGAACATGAAATAATGTCAAAATCAACACAAAATTTATATTCTAGGTATGAGAAAACATATAATTACTTTTATCTTCCTTTTTTCTCCCATATATGTACAAAGCAGCTTAAATCTTTCATCCTGGCTTGCTGGTATGATATGTGAGACATGCACCCTTGCTTTCTCAACTTTACATAATATAGAAAGAAATCAAGAAATGTAAGAACCACCCAATTCTTCTGAGTGCAAAATACGGAACTATATCGCTCTCTTTTCTGTCACATCATATATGAACTTGGAGCTGAAAGCTTTTAATTAAAACCTCACTCAAACTTGGTTCAATTTCTGTCTCCACTTCCCCTGTAATAATCCTCCTGATGCCTTTAATTAAGACAAATCTGCCAAAACTACAGTTGCTCACCGGAAGGTCTGGCAAGTGTCACTGGGTGTTGTAATAATTTCTGAACTACCACAAGCTGTTTATAATTTCCACACCATGGAAGGAATCCAATAAACTAGCAAATGGGTGGAAGAAGTAAATGCTTTGCAATATCAGCACTGGGCAGGACAAGAAGTAATGGATGGAAACTAATCAAGGAGAGAAGCAACCTGAAACTGAGGAGAAATTCCCTGACCATGAGAAGAATTAAACAGTGGAATGGCTCGCCTTCAGAAATTGTGGGTGCTCCAACAGTGGAGGCTTTTAAGAAGAGATTGGATGACCATATGTCTGAAATGATATAGGATCTCCTGCTTGAGCAGAGGGATTGGACTAGAAGACCTCCAAGGTCCCTTTCAACTCTGTTATTCTATTCCTATTCCAATTTCTATTCTGATTCCTACTCTTATTCCTACTCCTATTCTTATTCCTATTCTACTCTACTCTACTGTGTCTCAATGTGATTTTGGATTAAAACATCACACATTTGGCATTTGGGTGTGGAATGATAGGTTATAAGGATATACACCATTTCATTTACTTCTTTTCATTTCATGTCTTTAAAAGAAAAAAGAAAAATACAAGCCATGGTGGTATTGTGGTTAGAATGCAGTATTGCAGGCTACCTCTGCCCAGTGCCAGGAGTTCAATCCTGACTCAGCCTTCCATCCTTCTGAGGTCATTAAAATGAAGAGCCAGATTGTTGGGGGGGGGGCATATGCTGACTCTGTAAACCGCTCAGAGAGGGCTGTAAAGCCCTGTGAAGCTGTACATAATTCTAAGTGCTAAGTGCTATTGCTATTTCATTGAAGTTCCTGAAATAGTCCTTCCTGAGATGCCTAACTCTGACTGAGATGTCCAAGTAATCTGCAGTGATTTTAAAGGAAGTCCTCAACTGGATACTTAATGCCAGCATCATCAGTGAATTACATACTTTGTTTACAAATATACTGCTTGGGTGCATTATCGAGAAAGCCACTAATTGTAAATGAGTAGAGTGTAGTCAAAGGTGATTTGCCTATGGTGATGTATTCATGGCTGTCAGATCCATTGGGGCATACATGTACCTATTAATCTGTGGGAAAGAATCTGATTCCAAGTTAATTCCTTCCTTTATAATGTAAAGAAGCATGAATCCTATCTATGAAGATTGAGTGCCGGGTGCTAGGTTAGAACCAAGCTTTAGGATATTATTTCTTGAAGATTCAAAACTAGTCAAGCATTGCACTTTTCTTTTGCACAAATACAGCTTCTGAATCTTTAATTGACCCCATTAAGTGTCTTATATAAACACAAGCAGTATGTTGTCAAAATATGAGGTATGCAAGAAGCGT
The DNA here is from genome assembly GCA_004320025.1 of Laticauda laticaudata. Lineage (NCBI taxonomy): Eukaryota > Metazoa > Chordata > Lepidosauria > Squamata > Elapidae > Laticauda > Laticauda laticaudata. Next base: position 67,059 of record BHFT01003259.1, on the reverse strand, counting down.
GTGAGACCGGGTTCCAACTAAAAAGTCTTTATTCGGTTAACAGCAACAGTAACGGAACATTGGCTCAAGCCGCGGCAGCCCTTTATACAGAGGCTTGCCTGCTGGCTTGTAGCCAGTGACACTCATTTAATCTTGCCGCCTTTGAGCGGCTTCTTGGATTGGTTCCTAATGAACCAATCCACTACTGGCCTTTTTGGCCAATCAGAATTAACTACTTGGAACCTTCCAAGTTATACAGAACACAAGAAGCCATTCAATTTCCTATGTTTCAATGATTAAGTAGTAAAACGTAGATGTAAATGTAGCATTTTAGAAGAGATTGATGCAAGGGGATTTGCCACACTACACATAGAAAGGAAAAGTTTTGTTTCCTTTGGAGGAAAAAACAAGACTTTTTATGTAAATCTCACAACATATTTTTTCATCTCTTTTTCAAACGGATTCTTTAAAAGCAAAAAAACCCCAACAACTTCCATACATACTAATGATTCTGTTACATAAAATTCTACATAAAATTGAGAATTAAAGTAGAAGGAAGAATTTGTCTTCCACTCTTGTGGCTTATCAAATATATCTAATTGACAGCAGAATCAAAGTTCACAGATTAATGCACAGTCTTGGTCAGTGCCCCAGTCTTGTGTAGGCAAGCACATTGACTGAATTTGTGGCAGAACTGGGAATGATTTGTGTACATGGCATCCAAATCCATCACCTAAGTACTCCTTCTTAGAATGCTTTCCACATATCGATAAAGGAGGAAGAATAATATCATTTTACAAATCTACTCATAGTCTGCAGCCTGGAAGACTGAGAGAAAGATAAAGTAGATAGAAAGGAAGCTGTGACCTCTTAGCAATTTGCAGCAGATCAGCACAGGTTACAGATTCAATTATCTAATCATAAAATATTCAATTTTAACAACAATATATACAGTTGGGCACTAGTGGTGGGATTCAAAATTGTTTACTACCGGTTCTGTGGGCATGGCTTGGTAGGCATGGCAGGGAAGGATACTGCAAAATCCCCATTCCCTCCACACTCCTGGTACTGCAAAATGCTCTATCTTACATATTGGCAAAAAAATCAAAAAATAAAATACAAGCTGAATAGTCAAGACCTTGTTGATGACACAAACTTTGTCAAGGACCTTGGCATACTCATCTCAAATGATCTAAGTGCTAGAGCCCACTGTAACTACATAGCCAAAAAGGCATTAAGAGTTGTTAACCTAATCCTGCATTGCTTTTTATCTGGTAATATCACTCTCCCAACTAGAGCATATAAAACATTTGCTAGACCAACACTCATCAGTCTGGAACCCGTATTACATATCTGATCTTAATACAATTGAGAAAGTCCAGAAATATTTTACGAGAAGAGTCCTCCACTCCTCTACTCATAGCAGAATACCTTATGCCACCAGACTTGAAATTTTAGACCTAGACAACCTAGAACTACTCTGCCTTTGGTTCGATCTAAGTATAAAAATTATAAAATTATACAGTATATTGATGGTCCTACCTATCAATGAATATTTCAGCTTCAACCAAAACAATACAAGAGCACAAAATAGATACAAACTAAAGATAAACCGCACCAAACTTGATTGCAGGAAATACGACTTCAGCAACAGAGTAGTCAATGTCTGGAATACTCAACCTGACTCTGTGGTTTCTTCCCCCAACCCCAAAATCTTCAACATTATGCTGTCTACTATTGACCTCACCCCTTTCCTAAGAGATCTGTAGAGGGCGTGCATAAGCGCACCAAAACGTGCCTACCATCGCTGTCCTATTGTTTCTTTTTTCTTATTTGTATCCATTTCATGTATTTATAACCATGTTTATACTCATACCTGTTATGTAATAATTGTTTGACTAAATAAATAAATAAATAAATAAATAAATAAATCCCCATTCCCTCCCCACTCCTGGGGTAATGGTACTACAAAATCCCCATTCTCTCCCTACCCCATTAACCTACTTTCCAGCTCCGTTCTCCTGTGCAGGGCAACAAAAGAAGACCCAGCCAATCAGCTGGGATTCGGGAAGCAGCAAATAGATGGGGGCAGGGCCGGCTGGTTCTTTGAACTATTCAAAATTTCCACTACTAGTTCAGGAGAACCTGTCAGAACCAGCTGATTACCACCCCTGATGGGCACATACTCCTGAAAATATAGAATGTCTGGAATGGTTTTTTGCTTTGAGGAACTGTGCAGACATTTAAACAATTCCGAGAGATGTTATTTATTTATTTCAGATATCGCAAAGTCTTCAGTTGGTGGATTACAGAAGTCTAATAAAACAATCATGGTTTTGCAAGTGGGAATGCAATTCTTGCTACAATGCAAACACAACACAAAGTTTATGCCTCTTTTTCTGGTTGGCATCTCCTAATTTCAGCCACAACTAATAATTGCCCTGCTTTCCAAGCAGTAGTCATATTTTACCACACTAATGCACACCAACATCAGCTGCCAAACTCCTTCACTGGCTTATTACTTTGCAGCTTGTGGGCCCCCACCGTGACTGTCGCAAGCAGTGCACAATTCACCAAACAGAATCAATAATATTGACTGCTGAGCTATGACCAGCATCAGCAATCAGTCCAAAGAAGCCCAGATACTTCTCAGCGTCACGTCCAGAAGCAGGCTTGTTCGGATTGGAATAAATATTAGCAGCAACAGCAGCAGCTACACACGGAGAAGGTATAGATGAGTTAGCTGGAACAAAAATAACAATAGCAACCATCCTAAAGTGGAAGGTAGCTGTGGTAGAAAAGGAAACACTAGAGAAGTGTGTTGACATGATGAACCGAAATCTACTTCCCACTGTTTAAAATCCTACCCAGCAGGATGTGACCAAAACCATGGAAATGCTTCTGTATATGACTGCAGCTAGCAAACGGTAAACAGAGAGAAAGAGAGAGAGAAGGGTCTATTTTTATTCAATTTAATTTCTATTCAATTTAATCAATGCTGTACCCAAACTCTTTGTAAAAACTAAAATAACATGCCTGCCATTCCAGTTCTAAAGACTACTGAATGATGCCAGCTATCAGAAGGCAGCTCCTGGCTGACCATGGCTACTCTCAAACCTAATCTGGGTTGGCTCTGGGTATACCCTGGATAAACGAAATGTCAGGGCTGCAGTTATACTGGGAAGCTTTTAAAAATTCTCAGAAAAAAGTAATTCAGGTAGTTCTCGATTTATGACCACCGTTGAGTGCCAAATTTCAGTTGCCAAGTAAGACAGTTATTAAGCTTTGGCCCGTTTTATAACCTTTCTTGTCACCATTGTTAAGTGAATCACTGTAGCTGTCAAGTTAGTAACACGGTTGTCTGGTGAATCTGGCTTCCCCATTGGCTCTGCTTGTCAGAAGGTTGCAAAAGGTCATCACATGACTCTGGAATAGTGCAACTGTTATAAATACATGCCAGTTGCCAAGCATCCAAATTTTGGTAACATGACCATGGGGATGCTGCAATAGTGACTTTTTCATGTGAAAAAGTCATTTTCTAAAGTGTTATTATAGCTTTGAACAGTCACAAAATCCAAATCTAAGAGCCATGATGGCACAATATTGTGCCAGTGCAGTATTGCAGGATAATTCTGCCGACTGCCAGCAGTTCGATCCTGACAGGCTCAAAGTTGATTCAGCCTTCCATCCTTCCCAGGTCAGTAAAATGGAGGCCCAGGTTGTTGGGGGCAATGTAGAAGTGGTATTCAGCAGGTTCTGACCAGTTCCGGAGAACCGATAGCAGAAATTTTGAGTAGTTCAGAGAACTGGCAAATACCACCTCTGACTGGCCTTGCCCCATCTATTCTCTGCCTCCCAAGTCTCAGCTGATTGACTGGGTCTTCTTTTGTTGCCCTGCACAAGAGAACGGAGCTGGAAAACAGGTTAGTAGCATGGGGAGGAAATGGAGATTTTACAGTAACCTTCCCCTGCCATGCCCACCAAACCATGCCCAGCAAGCCAAGCCATGCCCACCAAGCCACACTCACGGAACCGATAGTAAAAAAAATTCAATCCCACCATTGGGGCAATGTGCTGACTGTGTGAACAGCTTACAGAGAGCTTTAAAGTACTGTGAAGTGGAACATGTCTAAATGCTATTGCTATTGCTAAATGAATGACTGTCGAGGACTACCTGCACTGTACTAAAAGATTTCCATATTGGCAGCAACAAAATCTTGGAGCATTGGAATTGAGCTGCATTCAGTAGCTTTTACAGATGGTACATCAACACAGAATACAGGGAACATCTTGTGTTGTGCTTAACAACTGAGTGCAGAACTGTTTGCACTATAGATGATTCCACAACACTTTGCTGTCCCCTTCTAATATTCACTGCTCAGCTGCAAGTCTCATTCTGCCTAATGGTAGGATTGATCCTTCTATCCATGTTGCTTTTTTAAGGAAGAAAAGGGGCTTCTATCCCATTTGCTGTGAATTAGAAACAAATATATGAATTTTCCTGAAGACAGAGATGGGCAACTTGTTTGCTCATAGTGCTGCATGACTGCTAAATAATAGTTTGGGCACCATACTCACATAGATGACAGATGGATAGTAGATGGATGATTGATGGATGATTGATGAGAGATAGATGTATATGTGTGTGTAGAAAGAGGGAGAGATTATCTGCTTCTCTCCATTTAATTTTAAAATAAATGAAATTGCTAGAGAAAACACAGAAAAAGGGACAGATAAATGAAGAACATGTTGAGGTATGGGTTTGTTTTATATATTGCTGCAGTGAAAATTTCAAAATGTTTGATAGTTGTGGTCCAATTAGCAAATTAGTCTGTGAAAGACAAATTAGATACATTTGTTTAAAATCCTTATCAGTTACCTGTGTTCTCCTCAAGAACAGTATAGTTTCTCAAAGGACAAGCAGGAAAATTTCCCTTTGCTCATCCTTTCAGCCCAAACTTCACCTGTTTTCTTCAACTACTACCCCAAGTTTCATGATGATTTGGTAAGTGCACTTCAGTGGAATTTTTGTTTTTGAGAGGGGAGGACACTTTTATTTGGGATACTTCAAACTGCCCCATATTATCCTCAAGGATCTCCATAAATGTGGACACTGGCTCTGTTACATCATCCCTTGTTCAGGTTGCATATATGAAACAAGAAAATAAATAATACTGGGTTGAACTTAGACATACTTAAAACTATGGATTTTTGCTGATGGTGAAATCAAATTGCTTTCAAAGATCCTATTCCAAATTTGACTTGCATTCAGCCAATGTTTCAGTTTTTTTGGAGAAAGGAGCCTGGCTTATGAGACCCTGGTAAATGATAGAACCCACAGCCCTTTCTTCCAATACTTCTTATCTACAATTTTGAGAGAAAGATGCCTATAAGAATTTGCTTCCAAATACTTCATAGAAGCCTATGTACAAAAGGAAAAAATATTCTGCCTTCAGTCTTTCTTTTGCTGTTATTTGATATCTCCTCATTCTTAATTTGATAACAAGGGAGTATGGCTATTGGGATTAAAACTGCTTTTGATCACAGCTTTTTGTTGATTCTTCTTACATCCTTGCAGACATCCAAATATAACAATCAGCACTTGTGTTGCTGCTAAGGAACTAAGAGTAGGTGTTAGTTTAGATTCTCACAGGTAAGCTAGAAAAAGAGGGGACTGCAGGTGGGCTGGTATCAGTGTCAAATGCCATATGGGCATTGGAGGTAAAGTTTAAATGCCTTCAGGATTTGGAGAAGAGGAAGCAAGGAAATGGTGGTGATGGCTGGAAGCTAAGATGAAGTAGACAGCAACTGGCCATTGAAATTACTAGGTCAGGTAAAAGTCAATATGATCTGGTAAAACTGAGTTGGATTAATTCATGGGCAAGTTGAAAGATTGCCAAGAGGACCATCCAAGGAAGCATGCTGAACAGGAGGAGGCCTTTGGAGAAGCATTCTTCTCCATGTAGAAAACAGTGGTGGGATTCAAATATTTTTATCACCAGTTTGGTGGGTGTGGCTTGGTGGGCGCGCTTTGCACGCATGCACACACTTTTTGTGCGCATGCGTGATAAACGTGACTTTGCGCAGGAGCAGAGGCATCTGCACAGGCACAGAGGCATTCTAACTCTCCTCTGCAAGCCTGCACTCTCCTGGTCGCTTCAGCAGCTGCTGTGCCATATTCTTCTGTGCCATGCAAAGCAGCTGCGCTTCAAATTCAAAGGATAAAGGTGAGTCTGGGAGCCCAGTGGGCAGGTGGGCCCAACAGCAGAGTGGCGGAGAGAACCAGTTTGGTCTCTGCTGCTCATTACTGCTATCAGCTCACCAGAACCAGGCCGAACCGGTAGAATACCACCACTGGTAGAAACTCTTGGTCAAAAGCAATAAAAGGAAAGATCAAAGATTTACAACATTTGCCAGGAAAAAAAGGCCAGCAGTAGATGGCAGGCTGCCAATCGGATTGATGAAGGGATTCTTGTCAGTATAACTTTAAAGCTCTTTCTTAATTCTGGATAAATGCAGGCTGAATCTTTAGAAAGATAGAGAACTGCACCTATGCCAGGTGCACAGACATGTTAACATCTTTTCAAAACTAAAATATAGTTAGAGTGAAGAAAGAAAAAATGTTTATTTCTGGTGCTTTTACACAGCAGTCTGGAGGTCAGGGAAAGCACTGCTTACAAAATAATGCAAAGCTTCACGCCAGGGAAGTCACGCCATTCTTGTGGAAGCTTAGCCCATGCTATTTCTGTATTGTCTTTGGGTGATTTTTTTTTAAAAAAGGGGGGGGGAGGGAATAGGTCTTTCTATTTTGTACTAACAGCGGTTAACTGCACACAGTGACGGCTGTCCATTACAAACCTGCGGGTTTCCATGAACCCTTTAAAGCTCATGCAATTAAGTACATGTCAGTGTGGAAGAAACAACTTAATGTCAGGGTTTGTACCTGCTCATTGGAGGAGTCTCAAAGATCCTTTCAACACATGCAGTAGAATCTTGCAGGATTTCCTTTGGTTCTTCTCATGGAGGCAAAGACAACTTCTTTTAGACTGAGAGATGCAACGACCAGAGACTGCATTCCAAAAAAGCAGGTATAGGAAAGGGAAAACAACAACTTAAATCATAATAGCAAGTGAATTAATTAAATAAGGCAGTCTGCCTTTATTTACCAGCCTGTGTTTAAAACCTTTGTCAAGACCATTTCTATATATATAAAAGCGAAATACCACTCACACATCATCACAAAATATGCAGAACCATAAAGCCTATAAATTTGAAATTTGGCATGTATGTTCCTCTTGGCTTCTAGGTGCTCACTAACAAAGAATTTTTTGAAATGGCCATCAGAGCATTAGTATTTCATATGTTATTATTAACATGCTCTGATGCTAAGGAGTTCTGCTCCCCCTCCCCACCTGAAAAGAAATCTCTTCCAAATGCAAAACACAAGTAGAAGAGAGGAGTTTCAGTTTTAGTTTTGCAGCAGCAGCAACCAGCTTTCATACAGAACAGTTGAGTTAAGCCACACCCAGGCTTCTTGCTGTCTCCTTGCTCACACAGCAGATATTATTTTAGTTTCCAAACAGCCCTCAACTGTCTCACACACTGACAGGATGCTAGTCAGATGAATACCGATAGATGCTGGTAGTCAGGGGCAGATTTTTTTCACCTTATTTTCCTCCCCAAAAACTAAGCCTGACCACATAGTTTCGTAGCGCAGCACGAGCTAGTGTATATATAAAACACAGGGAAACGACCTGAAGCTTTGGATGTGTTCTTGAAGCCATACTATCATAAAAGTTTTAAATGTTATGTGTTATGTTATTTTTTGTGTGTTATAGTTGGTGTTACGTAATTTACAGGTTATGTTGTTTACTATTCTTGCAACACCCACTCACATGCAAAGTTCTTTATTTTCCATGGAACGAAGGCTTGTGGAGGATGCACTGGGAGGCTCCCTGGAGGACAGTATTGGTTTTACAAGACATCTGATTTTTCTGCATCATGAAATGAGAGATTTGGAACCCCCAAATTCACTTTTGCAGCAGGATTGATTGCAATCAAAGGAGAGTTTCTTAAACAGCCCTGACAAGTTGCTTCTGTGAATTTATAAGATAGGGGAAACATCATCTGTGGAGCTAAAGCCTAAGTAAAAATTAATCTGATCTCTTTTGGTAAGAACTGACTTCAGACAATAATTATCTTTTTTTTAAAAAAAAAAGCCAATTTATTATATTAATGTTTGACTACAAACTGGCAACCTTATGTAAATATAGACAGGCAAGCCATACACTTGTTTGGATTCTAGATTAATAGCTGGGAGTAGGTAATGTGGTTACCTACTACTGATAGTAGTATAGCCTACTAGTGGTAGGTTACTTGCTGGATTGATATGGTTTACTATTAAACATGCTGCATTATTCTTGGTACCAGTCATATTCAGACATTCTTGAATCTCATTTTGCACCTCTCTCTTTTTTTGTTCTGAAGTTTCAATTTATTTGCTTGTCAGTCTCTTGCAAGAGTCTCCAGTTCATATACAACCCTTTAATAAGCATCTGATTTATCACCCCAATGATAAATATAGATTCAGACCCTCACTTAAGAGAATACAATTAATGGCACCGTTGATCATCATTAATTACCACATTAGTAGTTGCAAGTGCTATGTGTACAGTTCTGTCAACTCATCTGATATTCTTCTTTGACAATTAATTATGACATAATAAAGAGGTCTTTCATCTAATGGTGTGAAGCAAACTCTTTTCCCCCAACCCAAGATCAAGGAATAATAAACAATCCCTGTGATATATTAATGTACCATTAAAAATAAAAACATGTCTAGTTGTGTAGCCATTCTGAGACTGATGACACTGGGGGGGGGGGGAATGACTGGGGGGTGGAATGACTGCTTTAATGAACTAGGAGATCCATCTTTCTTTGATATGTTGCAGCTGCAGAAACTCAGAGTAGCCAAGCTCAAGTCATCTTGACTTTATATTTTAAAAGTACGTTTAGGCAATATATTTTATATGATCTAGAATATGTCAAAAGACAGAGCTATAGTTATAGATGTAGATAGATAAATAGATAGATATAGATATAAATTCAAATTTCTTAACAACCAGTTCTGTGGGTGTGTCCTAATTTGTGGGTGTGGCTTGGTGGTCATGTGACTGGCTGGGCATGGCTTGTATGTAAATATTGTAAATATTGGATTTTTTTTATTTAAGAAAAGAGCAACTTTTACCCCAAATGAGGCAAAGCAGGCAGGCAGATTGAGTTGCTTGCAGAATCACAGAGTCACTCGCAGATCTACCTTTCTGCAATCTGCTGTCTGAGTCTGCACTGAAAAATAGAAGCTTCAGTCCTAAGGAAGGTTCAACTCTGCTCTCAGTCCAATGGTGCGATTTGCCGGTTCTCCGAACTGTGCAGAATCGTAACAACCAGTTCTATAGAACTGATCTGAACCAGTAGAATCCCACCCCTGGAGATAGATAGATAGATAGATAGATAGATAGATAGATAGATAGATAGATAGATAGATAGATAGATAGATAGATAGATAGATAGATAGACAGACAGACAGACAGACACAGATACAGATTCAGATACAGATATAGATATATACTGTAGATATATAAACCCTACATGGATCTCCCTAAAATGATACAGAAGATACTGCAGATTAATAGTATCATGAAATCAGAATTATTCCAAATGGAGTTTGTGGACAAGGAATTAGAAAAGAACAGGGTTTTTCAGTCTTGGCATCTTGGCCTGCACAGAGACTAGGGAATTCTGGGAGTTGAAGTCCACACATTTTAAAGTTGTCAAGGTTCAGAAACATTGGGGGGAAATATATGGGAAATAAATATTGCATATCATAACTTATTTTATTGTTATATGTAAAAAGTACAAAAAGCAATGAAATATAATTATCTGAACTAGCAAAAAAAAAAAAAGGCAAACTTGACCATTCTGATCAGAGAGAAAAAAAATAAACTTTTCTGAAGGACTGGAAACCTTATATGGAATTGATTTCACTGCGTGGTGGCATAAGGGTTAGAATACAGTACTGCAGGCTAACTTTGTCCACTGCCAGCAGTTCAATCCTGATTGGCTCAAGGTTGACTCAGCCTTCCATTCTTCTGAAGTCAGTAAAATCAGGACCAAGATTGTAAGGGCAATATGCTAACTCTGTCAACCACTTAGAGAAGGCTATAAAGCACTGTCAAATTGTATATAAATCCATGTGCAATTGTTATTTGGGGATTAAAAAGGGGCATGAAGATTAGGGGAGGAAATTAAGATGATAATTACTCAATAGAAAGAAGGATGGAATAATTATACTTATTTTCTCTTTCTCACTTCCTTCTTCCCTAATTTTTATTTTCTAAGTTTTCCTTTGTTTATTTTATATGTTTTTACTAGATTGAAAAATATCTGGGGGCCGAACAGATACAATTTAGTCTGGCCCTGCACCATATAGGAGCTTATAGATGATAAGTGTTCCATTCGTAAAAACGCGAGGTAGACCGGGTTCCAACAGCAAATGTATTTATTTCAATTATTTACAACAACAGAACAGTTTGGCTCAAGCCGCAGCAGCCTTTATATACAGCTTGCCTGCCGGCTTGTAGCCAATGGCAGTTACTTGATTTTGCCGCCTTTCGGCGGTTCTCCTGGATTGGTTCTTAGTGAACCAATCCCATGCAGGCCTTTCTGGCCAATCACATTTAAGACATTTGGAGTATACCATTTTATACAGAACAGTAGTACTTACAACATTAACTCCAAGTCCTAGGTGAAAAATCCAAATGGGATCAGGAATTTAAGGCATTCATGGAACCATGGACTACATTAGAATTTTGTGACTTGTCATACATTGACAGACCACTTTTTTGTTTCCATATTGAATTTCTATAGGGATAATGCACTGGTTAGGAAAATCTGCATAAATACCCCATGGATCTTCTGGGTTATATAAGGGAATTTGGAGAGCTGTCCAGTAATCTAGCAATCAGTCGCATCAGTAAGGCCATCAGAAGGGATTGCCTCTGAATAACCTCTCATCCTCTAAGAGTTCACATAGGAATTGAATTGAAGTGGGGAAAGAGACAGCCAGAATTAAAAGTTAAGCTAGAATGTAGCCAAAGGGGAATTAAGAGTGAACATGACCACAGACAGGTACACTCCATGTCAATGAATGACATGGCAATGAATGATGACTGGTAATGAAGGGTCCTTGGCGGTCTCTAAGCTTGGTTGTTTTCTTGCAGATTTTCATTACCCAAACTAAGTAACATCATTAATGTTAGTATCTAGCACTGATAATGCTATTTTGTTTGGTCATGAAATGGCTGCAGGAAAATAACCAAGATACTGCCAAGAACTCCTCATTTGAAATCTAAACTGCAAATATTCTCCTATTGTATCACATTTGTACACCTGCATCTAGCAGCACTCTTCTAGATTACCCTTTACTTTTTGAAGAAAATAAAGATGGTCCTTCAGGTTGCTGTGACATATTCACAAGTATTTTGGAAACAAAATCATTCACATTAACTCAGAGCTAGACTTCACCCAGACTGTTTGTGGAAAAGGAGGAAATAGATAGGATTCTCTGTGGCATGTGCTCTGCCACCTGCAAAGTGGACCCAGGCTCCACCTGGTTTATTCCTATAGCTGGAAGCAGTGCCTGGGCCCAATTCAGGAAGTATCTATTGCTTCACTGACCTGCAGAAGAACCATGTTCCATCTCCTTCTACAGCTACTGGCCAAACCTTCTTGAGAAAGATTTTGAGGAAAGTCTTATTAGTCCTCTAAGCAGAATATCATTGATCATGTATCCTTCTCAGGTGCCTTGAGTACTGCACATTATTATTATCCTGTGGGTATTCTGTTCTTCAGTCTGAGTACCTGGTAAAGAGTGACTGAGCCAAGGATGCCCAGGACTCATTCTTCTCTCTCATGCTATTCAACGGATACATAAAACTGTCCATCAGTTTCAAGTAAGGTAACATCAGTATATATTGCCACACAGGCCAAGTCGCAAATACTGTGAAAACCCCAACTGGGTGCTTTGATACTATAGGTTTAGGGTGAGGCTATGGTTAAATCCCTGTAAAATGGAGTTACTGTTGGCCTTATCCATGTGCCAGTTTTTGAGCTTTTCTTTAAGGAGAACTTCAGCAAATTGAAGGTTCTCCTGGACTCATAGTTCCCAGTAGAACAGTCGGCAGAATCTGTGGCCAGAGAGGTCATTGTACAGCTCCAGCTGGTGCATTAATTTGTGAGTCTATATGGATTAGGATATCATAATTGTCATGACTCATGTCCTTGCCATTCATAGATTAATGAATAAATTATAATAATTTAATAAGATTGCTTCTATAAGTTATTCAAGATGGGACAAGCCACAGCTTAACTTGCTACATGGACCCAACCAGTATTTCCTAGAAAACGTGAAGAGTAAGGGTTTGGGTTTGGGGGAAGGAGTACAGTGAAACTTTTGTTAATTTGCCATCCATATAGGCTGTTTCTTGAAATGGATGTGTGCATTGTCAAACTTTATAAACAATGCAATTGCACAAGCTCTTGAAATAAACATGGATTTAAGACAGTGCAGATGTAGAAGGGAGTGTGGGGAAGGATTAGTAAAGACAAAGAATAATCAGCCATAAATGAACTGTGGTATTTAAGTTAATATTGAATAGATGTTAAATCAACATTCCCCAACTTGACCCTCCCGTCAAACACATTGAATTACAATTTTCAAAATCTTTATCCATCTGGTTTGGAATTCTGGCTGGCACATCTGTAAAGTGATAAATTGAGGGTGACTAAGTAGAAAATCAGGAGTTCAGCTTTGGAGATTGTATTTGGGATGGAATAAGAGTTTTGATCTTATTGTGAAGAAGAAAGCAGAGGCATTTGCTCTTTAAAATAGGGAAGCTTATTGAAATATATAAGTAATCATCAATGGTGTCTCTATATTTATCCTCAAGTCAGCAGTAATGGTACAGATCAGCTGCATATTACATTAACTTTAATTCAGCACTGATTCAAAAGAAATCAGCAATGCAGTCCTGCCTTAGCCTAGATCTCAATTGTTATTATTTCAAGCCTTCTTTTGCACTGAAACACCTTATGAATATATTTATTTTGGTTATTTAACAACTTCTTTAAAATAGGATATTACTAATAGCATGATTCCTCAAGTTTTGTTTTTATTTTGTTATGTTTTTAATTTCTCTATACAATATGCTCAAGGAATAACAGTTTGGGGTCTGAAGTCTTGATGAGTACCTGTGCTTTTCTAATGTACTCTGATGGGCTGGGCCTAACTAGGTGGCATAAAACTAAGCTGTATTGGGCCTGATAAAGAATTGAATGTGAGACTACTAGGAAATTCCAGGGTGGGTATAAGAGTACCCCTAAAGATTTGAAGAGGTGTTAGATTAGGCATGGAGTTTTGAAGGATTTGAAGAGATGGTACAAAACATATTTCAGTTTTTTTCTCCTTTTTAGTCAAACTATTAATGAAACATAGCAAAAGCCCTTTTATTTCTCCAACCTCCACTCTGCAAGTATGGGTTAAGAGTTTCTTACTGCTTTGCATACCAATGTGAACAATTTTCCTTCTCTTCAGTTAAGAGAATTTTTTCAAAAGCAGGAATGAAATATTTTTTTTTATATTTAACTCTCAGATCTAGTCAATTCCAAGCATACATTATAATTCTACTTCTATCTGTTCTCCCAAAAGCTAGAGTTAAGCAAGGGTTTATAGGTATCAGTAGCCAGTTATTTCTCAGTCAGATATCTGGCCTTGTTAGCTGATGTTTAGTTGTCAAATAAACTCCATGAACATCTTTCCTTGCATCATCTTCAACCCCATCAAAGTCCTCTGTGATAACTGGGTAAGGTACTTTATCAGTCCTCTTCGGGGAATCATCAGGAGTTGACAGCAGATAAAGAGACTTTAGTATCCTGCATAGGTCAATATAACTCTCTACAAAATCCTTTTCCTCTGCCATCTGCCAAGCCAGAGGCATGTGACATTAGCTTCCAAATCTCTTCACATCTGCATAAAGAGGATTAAAACAGAGAATATTTCCCATGATGCTGAATCTTCCATTTGGCTGGACACATTCATTAAAACTTTTTTTTAAAAAAAGAAAAAGATCAAGGGCATTTTCTGCTCTTGTTTTGCATGCAAACTGAGATCAGAATATGCCCCCAGGTAGAAAGAGTTGCTGAAACAGCACTTTGAATGTGTTCACATCAGGAATATTCTTTCTTAAATAGCTTATTAAAAACCTTCTCCAGCTATATTCAAACTAATCAGAGGTCTAAAGGGTGCTGCTTGCTGCATTTAAAGCTATAACAACATCAGTAAGTTCTTCTGATGCAAAAGGACCCAAAGATTGATAACACTGGATTGAAAAACATGGAGAGCAGTATTAGAGCACTCTGTTCAGGTTTCCTGACCCTTCTTATACTATACTATGAAAAAGGAAATCAGCGTGTCTTGAGAATGATAAACCAAGTAAGATCCGTTCAGTCTACAAAATTTTTATATGAATAGCAGCATTATGTGATACAAGGATCTAGATCTTTGATTTCTCCCTAAAATTCTGTCTGTTATTGATGGTGTAAAGTATTTAACTTGCTTTTTGAAGGAAGGAGGATATCTCAATGGAACCTCAGCCACACAAAAAAAATTAAGGTTCAAATCTCACCACAGTGCCGCTATGTTATCAGGTCATATCTTTCTTTACACAGTTTCCTTTCCTTATCTTTGCATATCTGGCAGGTATCAGAAGTGGTATTCAGCTGATTCTGACCAGTTCTGGAGAACCTGTAGTGGAGATTTTGAGAAGTTCAGAGAACTGGCAAATGCCACCTCTGACTGGCCCTGCCCCCATCTATTCTTTGCCTCCTGAGTCTCAACTGATTGGATGGGTCTTCTTTTGTTGCCCTGCACAGGAGAACGGAGCTGGAAAGCAGGTTAGTGGGGTGGGGAAGGAATGGGATTTNTTGCCCTGCACAGGAGAACGGAGCTGGAAAGCAGGTTAGTGGGGTGGGGAAGGAATGGGATTTTGCAGTATCCTTCCCCTGCCATGCCTACAAAGCCACGCCCATGCCCACCCCAAGCCACACCACACCCACCAAGCCATGCCCACAGAACCAGTAGTAAAAAAAATTTGAATCCCACCACTGGGCAGGTAGCCTTCAATTTAAAATCCTTGAGCCGAAGAATTCCCCCTTTTCAACTAATTGATAATTCTATGTCTTCCTTTTTCCTCTAGCTGTAATTATTTGCCAGTTAAAGTCTTATCTCCTAAACTTGGCATAGAGAAAATGCCTCTCTCCCTAGTTCTTAGCTTATTTAGAGAGTTCAGTATTTCTGCCTTTCAAAAGACAGGTGAGAATTCAATTGGCATTCAGGGTTTTTAAATTGCTCTCTGTTTGAAAAAAAATTGCAGGGAACTCTACTTAGAAACTTTCTTTGTGAGTACCCTATCTTAAAATGTCACAGTCTTCTGCTTACTACAGATTCTGCAAACAATATTCTGGGTATGAATCCAATGGTATTTGGCAAACATTTTCCCTGGAATTTTAGCACTTCTGATCAGAAGAAATATTCCAAATGTTTCATTCTGTGGGCCCAATATGACATGCATACATACATGCAGTCCTTGACCTATGACAGTAATGGAGTCTACCATGACAGTTGTAAAATGTGTCTTCATGTGATCAACCCAATACTAAAACTTTTTTTCTGGCAGTCATTAAGTGAAACCATTGTTCACTATAGCGTGTTTGGTGAAAGAAAGAAAGAAAGAAAGAAAGAAAGAAAGAAAGAAAGAAAGAAAGAAAGAAAGAAAGAAAGAAAGAAAAAAACTCCAGCTTTGGGGCAGCTTTAAACCAGGTTATAAGTACCTTTTGGGAGGAATCCATCATGACTTCAAATGGTCTCTAAGCAACAGGTGACGACTACTTGTATACATAGCATGTCCTAACAATTACTCTCACAAATTGTGATTTCTATTTCTGCCATTTCTTTCTGGACTGATTGCTATAAGAAGTAATATTTTTTAAAAATACAAATTCTAACCTTTGCTCAGAAACTTTCCATCCTTTGTGGACAATTTTACCATCTCACGAAATCCAAGTATTTAGAATGCAGATATCTGCCAGAGTAGAAGTACGTATGCTTGCAGGTAGAAGTGGGATGTCTCTGTGGAGTTTATCCACAGATACCAAATGGTTCAGAACAGGGGTGGGATTCTACCAGTTCACACCTATTCGCAAAAACCGGTTGTTAACATTCTAAGCAGTTCGGAGAACCGGTTGTTAGAAGAAATTACTGGCCTAATCCTGTAAAGGCTAGGTCCCACTGGCCGACGGATGCAAAACGTATGCATAAAGGACACAGTGGACGAGCAAAATTTCGGGGTGGCTCCATCCGTTGTCATCCGCTCCAAAAAGTGGTGAAAATTTGCATAAACAGAATGGAAAAGAATGGACGTGGGTAGTATGTAACGGGGATGTTAAATGGATGTTCATAGGAAGCCTAGCGGATGATAGCGGATGTCACCTCCAAAGGGGTTCTGGGGGAGAATTTCAAAGCGGACACATAGCGGATGAAGTGGATGCATCAGTATGCCTAAAGGAAAGAAGGG
Source organism: Laticauda laticaudata (assembly GCA_004320025.1). Classification (NCBI taxonomy): domain Eukaryota; kingdom Metazoa; phylum Chordata; class Lepidosauria; order Squamata; family Elapidae; genus Laticauda; species Laticauda laticaudata. Next base: position 50,392 of record BHFT01003259.1, on the reverse strand, counting down.
GATGCCGCGCGGATGTATATTAGATGCAAACACATCCTTTCTATTTCCGTGCTCTACTAACGCTGTGCAGACGTTCCATGTACCCTTTCTTTCCTCCCTCTTTCCGTTTTAGCTGCAGCGGATGTGAGTTGTGAGGATGCCCAGAGGATGCAGAGAGGATACAGCAGACATTTAATGGATGATAAATGGACATAGAACATTTGGTTGCTTGTATGTCACGGATTTACATTGTACACAGTGAAAAGTTAATCCGTTCACAAAGTTTTGTGCAGCTCAAAACTTCTTGCGCAGATGAAATCGCAGTGGACGGATCCTCAACCGATAGAGTATCTGAAACACGTATGCAGTGAGCACACAATGGATGCATAGCATTTTCCAACGGATGGCAAGCTTTTTTTAATGTTTTACATCCTCTTTGCATCCGTAAGTGCAGTGGGACAGGGCCTTACGGAAGGCAGGAAGGAAACATTCTGGTGTTGCTTAAAGAAACTGCCTCTCCGTTAACCCTTATTACATTCTTGGCAGGACTAGACTTCCTGTCTCAGGAACATCTCTGGAATTTTCTTTCCCTCTTTTGCTGGTACTTGCTTGTGGAGTGACCATTCAAAGTTACAATGGCACTGAAAACAGTGACTTATGACCATTTTTCACACTTACAACTGTTGCATCACAGTCATGAGAGGCCAGGCAAGGAGATGCGTGCCTCAATGTGAGTGATATTGAGTTGGCCACGCCTCATGATATTGAGTTGGCCACGCCCAGCCAATGACATGACCACCAAGCCACATCCACCCAGTCACATGACCACCAAGCCACACCCACCAATTAAGCCATGCCCACAGAACCAGTTGTTAAAAAAATTGAATCCCACCCCTGGTTCAGAACCAAATTTGAACCATCTAACAGATGTTCCAGAATCTGGTTAGATTGCATTGGTATTTTGGTACATTTGCATTCTGGGTGTGCAGCCTGACCTCTTGCTAATCTTGCTTTTCAATCCCCAGGCTCCCATACAGCTGCCACCAATTGTTGATGAATAAATAAAAATCAAACTTCGGAAGGAATAGTTGGCTAGGTAGAATAAACTTACTTTAAAAATGATTAAAGTTTCAGAAAATATATTTTTATTCTATTTCCAAGGTGGAATGCATTTTTTCCTTCTTATTAATTTGATTTATTGGATTGATAAGCCTGCCTCGCTCAAACAATATGATTCTGGGCATACAACAACAACAACATCAACAAAATAAAGAATAAATTGAAAAAGAATATTAAAGCATATATAATATATAAATACAAAATATAAATTGGTGACCAAGCCCCATAATAAAAACAACCAAAAGGAGAATCCATTTAACTGGCCTTAAATGCATCAGGAGAAAGGGAGGTCTTAATTTTATTTTGATAAAGCCCATTTGATATGGTCCCCAACAATTTTTCCATATGGACTCTGAGTGAATGTAATTCAACAATATCTCAATAGCCATCTATTCCTCCTCTGGCACCACTAAAGGGCCCAGTGCTCTAATATCCTCATTCTATATGATAATTATGTTTAGCTGAAAACTTAAGAAATCAGCCAGTACATGTTGTCCTTCACTTACAACAGTTCGTTTAGTGTCTTATGACACTTTATGAAAAAAATGGTTTATGACCTTTTTTTCACACTTTCAACCTTTGTAGCATCCCCCCATTGTCAGATTATCAAAATTCAGATGTTTGGCAACTGATTCATATTTATCACTGTTGCAGTGTCCTGGGGTTCTGTGATCTCTTTTTGCGACCTTCTGGTAAGCAAAATCAGTGGGGTTGTCAGATTCACTTAGCAACTGTGTTATTATTAATGTAATAACTGCAATGATTTGCTTAACAACTGTAGCAAGAAAGGTCATAAAAGGAGGCAAATTCATTTAAAAACGCTCTCACTTAGCAGCAGTTGGGCTCAATTGCAGTCATATATCAAGGTCTACTCTAGATATTGAGAATTCTCCCATACTTCTGGGCATTATACTAGCCCACTGTACCTTATCGTATGTGGACTTTGTCTCCCAGAATTCCCTAGCCAGTATGCAGCAAGTTGAGGGCCACCTATCTTAACATTGGCAAGGTTGAGAAACACTGTACCAGTTGGCTATCCCAAATTAAGGATCACTTGCGTCAAAAATGGTCAACTGGAAACTAATAATGTATTATACTGAACAATGCTGAAAGAGAATGTTGAAATAATGTATACTCAGAGAAAGCAGAAAAAGTAGCATTAATTTTAATTATAGTGTCCTGAATTGGCCACCATCAGCCAGAAATCACCAAAATCGAACTTGTAAACAGAACAAATAGAACTTTAATGCAGAGTTTCAACAATTAATGGCTCTGCACTGGTGTCAAAAGACTACTCTTAGACTAATTAAAGATGGTTCTTGTATCCCATTTTCTTTTTAATTCAAGATAACAAACAGTGAATTATTTAGAAGACTATGTAGATTGGCTGAACCACTTCCTCAAAGAAGTCCTACTGTTCAATCTGTAACTGATTAGATGAACATGAAACTTTCCACAACCCTCCTCAAACACATTCCGTAACACCTTCCATTACATGTCTGCCTTCCAAGATATTGGCAGTGCAAATTCAGGAACTTTTTCTAATAATAGTGTGATTTTGCAATTCCACTCTGAAGTGAATTCTACTAAATAAAAGAAAGGAAAGAAGATATATATATGGCCTTGGCTGTACCTTTTATTAGACATTCAAAGGACTAGTTGGTCTGTTATGATACATAGTACTATAGCACTCCTCTCTGTCCCCAATTAAACCACAGATATTGATATGGCCACAGGTTATCACTGATTCTCATTCAAAACAAAAAAGGATTGTCTATTTTTCATGATTACTAATTTTCAATAATTGCAGTCTATTTTTCTTTCTTTCCCTCCTTCTCTCCCATCTGAGGAAAATAGTTCTGAAAAAAAATGATTAGAATACTTATCAACAAACGTGGTTTTTACACTGGGAAGCAATATTCAACTTACTCACAGAATCTCTATTCTTTTTCATTTGGCAGCTGTGGTCATTAAACAGATTAACATAATCATTCCAAACAATCACATCTCCCTCACATTCTATGCTCTCTAGAAACAAGTGAAGAAACTAACTTAAAACACAGCTTCAGTTGCTAGCAGAAGACAACTGTTAGAATTCCTAGGATATTTTATCAGTTAATACTCAGGTTTCTTGAAAATTTGGACTTTCCTTCTGTAACAAAAACAGATTAAAATTTAAAATCCTCCAGATAATCAGCAATTTTCTCAGTCTTTGATGAAATTGAACCAATGATCTCTTCCAATTAACAGCACACAGGAGAGTCAATTTGGTACAGTGGTTAAGGTGCTAGACTAGAAATTAGGAGACTGTGAGTTCTAGTTCTGCCTTTCACACAAAAGCCAGTTGGGTGACTTTGACCTAGTCATTCTCTCTCAGCCCAACCCATCTTACAGGGTTGTGAAGAAAATAGGAAGAGGAAGGAGTATTTGTAATGTTTTTTGTCTTGGGTTCCTTACAAATTAATAAACCTGGGATAAAAATCCAATAAATTAATAATACTTCTACAATACCACCATTATTTTTTAGCTGGGGATTTGTGGCCACTCACATAGGATTCTATATCACTTATTGCTGAAACAGTTTATATATTCCGTGGTGAGGGATGCTATCTGTTAAAAAAAAGAGCTTAGTAGTTTGAAAGAATAATGGAAAATCAGTATATAAAGTATGTCTTTCATTATGTTTTTTGAACTGTCTGATAAAACTAGAATGGAAAAAAAATGTACCCATCTTTACTGTACTGGCTAATTTCTCAGTAATTTTCCAAATGGGATGATTAACCATTCTTACTGAAAGAACTTAAGAATATTATCACAACTATAACATTACTCCCAATTACTCTTGTTATACTGTGCCACGGACTAATCAGTCTCATCTTTACAGCAACCTCACAAAACTCTAGACACAGATAATACAGTTACTACTTAACTATACTGTTATCCTACATTCAGTGTTGATTCAGATACTATTTTGACCTACTAACAACTATAATTTTATGAAGGATGAAAAATCATTTATCTCAAGGCTACAGCTCTGACCTCGTTTTCATCCTAGTGCTGTGCTTTCCTGGCAACTTCCACTGAGTATCCAGCAATAATATACTCAAAATGTTCTAATTTTCAAGAGATTGTCTTGTTTTGACTCTGACTGCACATGATGTACAAACAACATGCATTTAAACTTCAGTAGTGTTCATTTTAAGAGACAACAGCTTGAACAGAAGGTGTATCACAGATAGCTAGGAAGGTGCAGAGTTTAATAATTCTCTCATCTACTAACGTTATACTGAAGTTCTCCCCTACACCAGTGTACATCTTCTAAAAGAGTACTTGTGTTTCTAGGTACAAATAAATATTGTGAATTCCACACAAGGGAAATCACACTACAGCTAAATAGCAGATTTGGAAGAGCATGGGGTATCTTGGGGGCTACCTATGCCTGAGGAATGTCTCAATATTTTTTTTCTTTTTACAATCCTGTAATCTCTTAATTTGGGTTGAGTCCAGGTGGCTGAATGGATCTGATCATTTACTAACCAGATGCCCTTCCTATAGGGAGTTTGCTGTAGATATTTTGTCTTTGTACCCTGAGAGAAAATATTTACTGCTACCTAGGATTGAACTCTCAACCTTCTGAGTAGGAGATGAGCATCTTCACCAGTGGTGGGATTCTACCAACTTCCCTACTGGTTCGGTGATCGCGCACTTGTGTGTGTGCTTTCCAAACACCAGCTGAGGTTCTGCCACGCCAATCAGCTGAGAGGATAGAGAACAGAAAAGTGCAGGGGCAGGTGGGAAGGCCCATCCTGCGCTTTTCTCTTCTTTCTCCTCTCAGCTGATAATCGGAGCTTTTTTAATTACTGAACTGGTCTGAACCGGCAGTATTTCAACACTGGTCTTCACCACTAGGCTGCCATTGTGCTCCATGAATGTTTCAAAATAAGGATGAAACAAGTTGCATAGTGCCTCCTTTGGATCAGTAGCCAATATAACAACATACATTCCCCTCTGCTGTTTCTCTGCTGAAAATCTCCTTCAGTTGAAGTATTTTCCCTTCAAATACACATACTGTGAATATAGCCCTCATGCCAGACTGCAGACACAAAATGTGCATCCTCATGAGTGAACAATGGCTATTACAGAAGTACACAAATACCCCATATATTTCCTCTGCTAGAGTCCTTATAAAAACAGGGAAGAAATTCATAGAAATAGGTTTTGTGAGGAACTGCCTTAAAACTCTAAGAATCTCAAAGCTATATTGTAAAAATTGATGAATATGCAGTATATTGTTAGGATTGATCCTATGATTTTTAATTTCTGTTTTGTATTGTGCTAAATCTCATTTTGTTTCTCTCTCTGAACAAGTCCCTAATGTTGGGAAAATTAGAAAGAAAGGGAAGAAGAGGATGACCAGCAGCAAACTGGATGGATTTAATTACAGTGACAATTGGTGTGTTGTTGGGACACCCGAAAGACTGGATTGGGGATACATGATTCTGGAAAAATCTATCTTTATGATTTCCAGGAGTTTACAGCACACAATCAATCAACAAATTGAAAAATTGGATCTTTGATTTTGGCTTCTTAAATCTCTCAGGCTATGGCCATTGTTTTTCGAGGAATCTGTAATATTTTGGATAGACGATTGTTCATTTGTTTCTACATCTGCACTCTCTTTTATTCTCTCTGGAGTTCTGTGGTGTGGGTTTTTTTTTTTCATAAGTAATTTGCATACTGCTATGGTTCCATAATCTAGGCAGCTCTGTAATTATCTCTTTCCCATTGAATGACTGCATTTTAACATTTAAAAGTTTAACAAAAGTTTTTAACATACTTTAAAAAAAAATAGTAAAACTTGATTTTGTTTATTTGCTATGAGTTTGATTTATCTGCCAACTGAGAGAGGAAGGGATGAATCCACTACAACCATGTCTCCATGCTTACATGGTCAGGAAGTGGCACCAATGACATGATTTCAATTATTGTCTTTTTACATTTTAATCCCAACCCCAGTACACATTAGAGTTAAGAAGTGGATGTCAAATGAGATTTCACTGGATATAGATGATGGCAGAGGAAACTAGCAAACTACTTTCTCAGTGCAGAAGGTGGAAACATGGTGTGGAGACCCAGAGGGCTTCTAAGAGAGGAGGTTTCAACTTCTAACATTTTATCTCATTGGCCTCAATATCTTATAACATGGGTATCAAACTCGATTGCATCACGTGACATCATGTGAAATATCATGACTTTGCCTTTGTGGAGCCGGGTATGAGTGATCTGCACGTATGGGCCGCAAGTTTGACATCCCTGTATAACATTTCAATCTATTTATTTCAATATATTATGTAATATATAGTCATCCTTTAGTCATGTTTTTATTTTATTGTAAACTATTAAATTTGAATAGATCCCAGCTCTTTCATATAACAACTCTTATGTCAATTGCTGGAGAAATTTATTTCAAGCTTAACCTCTCTACCAGAATCTGAACTACTAGTGGTCTAGGGAAGTGGGTGGAAGTTTAGAAAGGAATTTAAGATGGGCTGGACTTAGATCTCTTGTGGGGTACAAAGACTGATGGTAGATTTGACCCCTCCCTTAGGTTCAGCCCGATCATCTCCTAGATCTTATATATAGTAAATACAAATTTCTTCACAACCAAATCGAAAACCCTCTGAAATATTATAGAAGTGGGTATCTTAAAATTTGCACTGCCTCCTACAAAACTTCTAAGAATCCTCTTGTGCAAATCAACTGCTTTGACCTCTCAGATGATCAGAGACAGGAAACTGCAATTATATTTATGCCCTATCACTTCTGACTGAACCAGGACATCTTATTCCATACAACATGCTATTATAATTCTAAAGGCTCAAGGAATAGAGAATATGAAGTATGTCTTATTTCCCAGAAAAAGGAGATCGGGGGCACGAATGAAGACTGTACTTGAATGAAGATTTGGGTCATGTTTTTCAAGCAGACACATGTTACACAATTCATTTGCCATTCATAATATTTTCTACCTCCTAAACATATGCAATTTGCTTGTTTCCTTAACTTCTTCTAGCCTAATAATGATCTTACTACTGCAAGATCATAACAGAATGCCTACTGGCTTTATCAATCTTCATGAAACAGCTAAACATGACTCAGTAAGTCATAGTATCATCAATGGGACCACAGTGTACATCAATGAGCCACCCCGGAGCTTATGATCCTCTGTCTGTGACAATCTCTACAGTCACAAAACCATCTCTAAAAATATATTATCTTTATATTAGTCTTTGTGTTAGTGTTACTACATTAAATTATAAATGTACGCTTTTGTTTTTATTTTACTCTTATGAATAATGTTGGGTTTTCATAAAAGAGAAATGGCTCATCAGTATCAGTGGCAACTTCTTTTAGCAAAAGAATGTACGCTTATTTAAATGCAACTACATCTTCAAATACAACTCAAAAGAAAGTTCCTCGGTCCTCAGATCCAGTATATATTTTAATTTGTACATTAATCAGAGCTCTTCTGTGAGGGAGAAGGGTGGCTTCAAAATGTGATAATAAATAAATAAATAAAATAAATAATACACACACACACATACACACATGCATGCACACACACAAATATAGCACTAATAATATTCTACCACTCCCTCAGAACCCACACATAAGTCATTTAGTATGTTTATGCAAGCGCTGAAGAAGTGCTAGTCTTACCTGGATTGGCCTTAGAGGTGCGCACTGGTGTATAGTGGTTTTTCGAAGATGTTCGGATGGGTGTGTTGTCTTTGGGGGAGGTATCTATAGCTGAGATAGTCTCTCTTTCACAGTGTGCTATGGGGATTGGTCCCTGCTGCCGGAGGATATCAGCTAGAGCCCTAAAAGGAAGAAACACCAATCACACAAAGCTTTTATAAAACAAGTAAGTAGCAAGTAAAAATATGAGTAAAATCCCCTCTGACTTTTGATTAAAATAAAAAAGGGATAATATTACAGAAGTCACATTTCCTTTTGCTGGTATGTGTGTACAAAATTAGATTTTAGCTGACCTTAAAAAAAGCAAAAAGGGGTTATAACTGTGTTATTTTTTTATATGAAGGATATCCCAGAGCTACAAGGTAGAGGGAAAAAATTAAAAGAAGAAGAAAACAATCCCCCAGAAGAAATTGTATAAAACCACTTTTGGACTGCGGCAAGAGAATTAGATGGGTGTGTAAATACAGGCTCAAACATTTTCAAGATTGTTGACTGTAAATATGAAATAAAGTATCATCTGCCACTTGGCAGAACGACCATGACAAAGCAAGACAAATAGTAGAATGCAGAGACATCACAATGACAGCAAATTATATGTTGCTGTAAGCCATGGTTTTCCCACTTGTAACATATGGCTATGATATGTAGACCCTCAGAAAAGCTGAATGAAGGAAAAATTGTAATTTTAAATTGTGGCACTGAAGAAAATGGTTGACAATACCTTGAATTGCAAGAACAAATTATTCAGTATCAGGTAAAGTAAAACTGCTTGCTAGGAGACCTAACGATGAACTGAACCTTAAATATTTTGGGCACATAATTCCCAAGTCATGTTCAAAAATAGTCCCAATGACAGGTTATTGTTGCAGAGCAACTCTATACTGACAACTTGTTATTCTTGATACATAGAAGGGAGCTAAAGTTTCCATTTCAGGTACTGTCTGTACTCATACAAACTCACCCCACCATACTTGAAGGAAATGATTGGTGACTTTCATGTCATCTACTGACACTGGGAAGGAGGAGAAAATAAGCTAGTAGCATCTAGCAAAAGGTACTCTTAAACTGTTCCACATAAATCTCTAAGGACAGAACAAACTGAAATCCTCATTACTGAAGTTTATTGGATCTTAGCTATCAGGGCAGCACAAATCATGGTAACATATTTTTCTGCCAGGACAAGTCTAAAGGAATATATGTTCACATGGCTATCAAGAAGACCCCCAAATCTCTTCTAGCTTTCTATGTAGTCTGCTGCATACACTGCTTTACCTGATGAGGAAAACACCATAATTAGACTGAGTAGGCAAGTTCTTGTGAGTTAAGTAACACACCATCTTGTGGTATTATCTGGAAAATATTTGAAGAAATGGACAGGTTCCCTGGGTCTGTCTTTTATTTCTCCCCCCACCCCAGCATCAAGGAAGTGATGTGTGGATGAGTTCATGCAGTGGTGAATGTATCCCTGAAGAAGGTACCTCCACAAGAAGTTATCAGGCAAAAAAAAAATCAATGCTATATAAGTCCAATAAAACAAATTTTGTTCGAACAGCTTTAGTAACAGAATCTTGCAAGTGTAAATAGGTGCCCCCCCCCTTCAACTTCAGGTGAATTAGGCAGGGATCAGTCTGATATATTTTCTCAAGTTGGTTTCTTGGCAGGGCTTAAGCTATACAGTACACTTGTCTGATTGCTGTCTTGGTAACAGATTTCAAAGCCATTCTTTATGTCTTCCATAGAACCCTATGATGTTGGACAACCTTGCTCTTTTCTCAGAGGCTGGGTTAAGGAATGTGTCCATGAGAATATTTTAGATACATGCTTATTGTATTAGTCCTTGATTTATTGCCTTTGTTTTTGAATTGCATTAGATGTGTTCTTAATGTGATATATAAATAGTCATTAAAATATCAACCTTTAATATAAATATAAGTGAAGATCATTTTTTAAAAAATAATCTAACTTAGATCAAGGATAATATGGACATACATCAATTTTTTAGGGATGAGTAGAGGGTATATCTGCCCCCATTCTCATTTTTGTAGACCTCAAGACTATGATACCAAAATACGGTAGGTTTATGTTTAAAGACGATAGCTTAAATCAGAAGCCTTTCCTGGATGCTTAACATTTCTTTACTGACATACACACATCAGCCCCATTTCCCCCTTTGGTTCTTGGCGATTACAAGAACAAAACTAATTTTTAAAAAATGCCATTACTGATTACAAAAAGGTTTCCTGCCTTTCTCTGTTTGAAAAGTTGTGCGTGCATGTATGCATGTATGTAAAAACATTACAAGCAAGGAGTGCTTGTAACTATATTGCAAGCAGCAGTCTACAGATGTTACATGAGGAGGTTAACAGATTGCCTGATTACAGTCATATCCACTGCTGTATTTATATTTATGCACTTACATGTATAGATTACTATGCATCTGCTTTTGTCTGCCTTTTCCCCCTTTAACGATAAGGTAAATGTGTGTGTTCTTTCTTGCCAAACCAAGTCATTACCATTCCCTGGAAAAAGAGAATTCTGCTCTCGTTCTCAATATTAAAAAATGGTTTACAACTTATTAAAAAATGGGGAAGGGATTTTTTAAAAATGAATCTTTCTGTACATACAAGAAACAAAATCCAGAAAAAAACACTTGAGTTCAGGGTTAGCTTTTTTTTTTTTAAAGCCAAAATGAATGTTGCAGAAGCTGAGGGTAAATTGAATTGTCCTATACCTGCATCATTTTGCTCTGCATCATAATATTTATTAATAGCTATATTTGATAGGAAACACTTTCTAGAATGTGAAAGTTTTAATTAGAATTATCCCCATGAGTTTTTAGAATTTCAGGGCCAAACTATACCTGAAGTATTCTATTTCCACCTATGGTTTGGATTTTATTTTTTTTTAATGAAAAACATCTGCAACTAGATGTAGTCTTGAGAAGAAGAATAACATAAGGAATGTTCTTTGTAACTCTTTTCTTTTCTTTCATTTTTCCATTTAGATCTTGAGCCAAGCTACTTTCCAATCTGTACAGGAAAAGATTATTTATCTTTTCCCCCCATCTAGGAGAAAATGACTTTAAAAATTTGAAGAAGACATAAGCAAGAGGAGAAAGAATTAAACAGAGTCTTTCCCGAACACATCTTCCCCAAACGACTTTTCTTTTTAAAAATAAAAATAAAACAAGTATTAAGGAGAGAAGTGTGCAATTATTGTCAAGCCTAGATTGGATCCTAATAAGTAAAGACTCTGAGAATTAGCCCTGTTCACCAAGGAGCTCTAATCATGTGATCCAATCATGCTAGAAGTAAAATCAGTCAGGCATCCTCCATAAATAAGTGTGCATTGGACTATAGCTTTATCAACGTCATAAACAATGCATTTTCAGTGCCACAGATGGATGCAAAGGATTTTCCCATCTGTGATTCACTATAGTTTTATCTTTGCGGCAAGGACATCTCATTTTCTTAGAGTTGGGTATATTACAGCATTTTCCTGGAAAATTGTGATCCTCTCTCAGGTGAATTTTTGAATGTGAAATTGTTTTTAGCTCTGTTCAATATTGTCTGCAACATGAATTGCACAAATGGCAAAACTTTTCCATGCTTCCATCCCTTCTCCATGCTTGTATTATTCTGTAAATCTTTGGAAGCTGAGTGTTATTATCTTAATGAACAACTTCTGGAAGAGTTGTTGGTGTTCTCTGAGCTTGGCTGTTTGCTTACAGATGTTTTATTATAAAACTACTAAATGTGGAGTTTGCTCCTTGTTTATAAACAGAAGCAATTGTAGTACTGTATACATTACACATGTGCATGATACTTATACAACATATACTTTATGTACTGTAGCTATTATAGCTATTATAGTCTTGTAGTTACTATATATAAACAGAGAGCAAACCCCACCCTTATGATCATCAGTGATCAAAACATCTGAACAAAACATCTGAAACAAAACATCTGAAAGTAACAAAACATCTGAAAGTAAACTGCCAAGTTCAGGGAGCACCAAGGACTCCACAATTAAACTCTGAGCTATATACATATATATTCTCTTCTATTGGAACAATTTCTTACTGTATTTCTCCAACATAGAAGCTCATCCAGTCTTTAAAATATTTCATTTAAAATTAAAACTAAACTTTATTTAATTTTAAGATGTCTGTCTTTCCTTCACAAAACTGGAACAATCCTCTCTTCTGATTTTTTTTAAAGAGCTAAAAGTTATCTCCTGCAGGAAGACATCCATCTGTTTGTAATGCATGATCAGGATGTCATGTTTTGCCTTGAATTTGGATTTTAGGTTTTCTACAAATCCTAAGAAAGACATAAATGCTCATTAATTCTTTGTGACTCAGGATCCAGTCACTAAGTGTGTGATATGACTATGTCCATGTTACTCCATCTATGAAAAAAGAAGTTGTAGAGATTTTTCCCAGTTTCCATGAAGTAAGAAAGAAGGGGGTGGACTGAAGATTGGTAGAAGTAGCAGAACAAATACTTAAAAGAATATGTGTAATCTAGCTCTGTCTGCCCTTATGATATTTCGTTCTTTACCTTAAGAGTGAAATTATAATTGACTAATATAATTGAAAGCATGGAGACTTTTCTGAGTTAGTTGAGGAATACTGAACTGGCATCAGAAGAATTCTAAGTTATGACCTTAGCTGTGATTATTATACCTAACTCAGCTACATCAGCCTTATCAAACTGAAATTCTATACCATTTTTCCCTAACTTTGCAGTATTCAGCATACCACTGTGGCAGAATCAATAAATGCAAACATCGTTCTCCTTTATTAGTTTTTAAGACAAGTGCCTCCCAAAAGGAGAAAAAAGAAAACAATATTTTTCCTTGATATATTCCTTTACTTGTTTGTTGGAGATGACTGTTCTACTACGTACGCAACACATGACATTTCAGCTGGGTGCTTCCCAACTGCAAGGGAGAGGAATGATGGACTTAATCTTGCCAGTTCCTTCTCTAGAACAGCCAAAGGCATCCTACTCATTTGCGTAAGAGATGTGTAGGCCTAGGCTGACAGTGACACAGTGTTGATGCCAATGATAGATTTAAAAAAATCTTGCCTAAAACTATGCTTCACCTATATGAGCAGATGGGAGAGTCAGGTTGGCCTTGATACAGATTCCTATCTTCAAATGCAGTCAGTTTGGATAATATATAGAGGCCAAGATCCAAACTAATTATGCCAGTTTAAATAGAGTTGCTCCAAGTGCACTGGTATAATTGACAATGTGTTCCATCTTGTTCATTGCTGCAGGTTACAGTACCTTAGAAGATTCATATTCCATTTATAATACAGAAAAAAATGATAGTACTGAGACTCCTTACTACACTGAGATTTATATGGAGATTGTTTTGGATGGATATTCAAACTTACGGAGGCTGCAAGGGCATATGTATGTGCTGGGATTGTTAGTGTTTTTGCTCCTTTATGATTCCGATCAATAAAAATCTTGGATATTGCTATCTAGTGTAAATAGATTGGTTCAAGTAGGAAAGAATAGGACTGTACCATGTTTTCAAAAATCAGGAACTTCACAAAATATCTTTGCATAAATGAAGCAACCTCCCTGTTCATCAAACAAAGCACATCCTTTGCAAGAACTGCACAGATATTTAAAAATATGTATCTCCACAGATAACTTTCACTAGAATTGCCAGTGCCTGTATATATGCATGCACATGGAAACAGTTGGAGACAACTTTCACAGCAGCTACATGGGCTTTACAAAAGTAGTTGCTGTTTTAATACTTTGAGAAGTATTTTATTCAGGCTAATGTTGAGAAGCACGTCTTTAAAAGGCCTTCCATCTACAAACTACAGCGCTTATCTCTCTTACTTTTTAAACATATGTAATTTTAAATCAATTTTATGGTTTTATGGTTTCTATCATGACAGTTAAGAAAGTTTGAAGAAGTCTCTGAGAATCCTGATGAAAACTCTTAAGTACCTTGTATTTCCTAAGATAGTTTGAAAAGTATAAAGGAATTTTAGTAGGTAGGAAAGGCCATATATGTTTCCATAGATATAAACATAGACATATAATAAGAACAAGAACAAGAACAACAATAATAATAATAATAATTGAAGACCACTTCAAGATTTAAGCTATAACCCAGAATGCAACTGCACAAGCAGTTATAGGCTTACCATGGTATGCATATGCAACATCTCTGTACCTACACTGGTCACCAGTAGGATTCCAAGATCTGGTTATCTATGGAATACCATTTCTTAATTCTCTCTACTTGTCCTATAAGAACTGATAGGGAGAGGATGGTCCAGGGCCATTCAACAATTAAACTGCCATTTTTCAGAATCCTGAAGATTGCCTTTTATGGCACCACTTCTGGTCTCTGAAATAATACATTTTCCCACTTGGCCCCATCCCTATTCCACTTACTTTATTTTTTTCACGTTTGCATTCCAATTGTTTGCTTTTATTGATTTATTTAATGTAAGTTGGCATGAGTCTTTCCAATTTGGCAGCCATATATATATATATATGTGTGTGTGTGTTTTCGGACTTACATGTATGCTGTTCAGCTTCCTTTGGGTATTATCCCATGTCATGTAGTTGTGCTTTTAAAGTTGTAGCAACGTTTGGCAGAATCTCATCCCATCATCAGGCTTCTGTACATACGAACTCAACAGAAGCCGATGATGGCAGATGAGATTCTGCCGAAATGTGGCTAAAACTTTAAAGCACAACTAACAATGACATGGGATAATACCCGAAGGAAGCTGAACAGCACACATGTAAGTACCCGCAAAAACTTTAAAAAACACACACACACACATATATATATAATTATATATATATATAATAAATAAATAAATCACTACGTGCTTTGGATTTGATTTAAGAGAAGCTATTACAGAGGGTTGTTTTTTTTTAATATTTCTTTCTCTAGATTCACAGCTGACCAGTTCTTGGCATGGACACTCAGTAATTGCCTATTAGGATTCTAGTGCCTTGAGAGTCTCTATCATATATTATTGTGAATGATTGTTCCGTCTCAGTGCTAGAATTACCTGATTTACAAATAAGGGTTTAGGAAAAAATAAAACTAAAATATAAAGTTATTTTAATTGATGTGTTTTCAAACTCAACCCTCCCAGAAATTGGAGTAGCCCTTTCATTAAAATTAATATATTAGACCTGAGTTTTGTGATGAGGTTTTGTGCTGAAAGTTATTAAAACCTTTAATGAGGTAGCTACGGCTTCTACATTCCCTTTTTTATTTTGCCTAGAGAAATGGAAAAAGGCTGTCAGAAGCTTCTTATGCAGAGAGCAAGGCAGTTCCTTTGAAAAAAAATCTTGCCTTGGGACATGGAGCAGAAGAAGGTGAGTTCAGACCATCCAGATTCTGCTGAGCTGTCTTGACTTTCATTTGGTCATTCTGGTATTCCTCTTCAGGTGCCCTTGATTTGGTCATTCTGGCATTCATTGCATGGGTGTCAGAGAAATGCTATCCACAGGCAGTGCTCCTTTAAACAGAATTTGGATGGAATTCTATCTACTATTTTCTATGTTACTTTTAACATTACCACAGCAAAAACACCCTAAGTCCTTTAATGCCTGCCACCCTTAGCCAAAAGTCACAGGAAATGAAACATCTGCAGTTCAAGATTATATCCACTGCCAGTCTCTTCTACCTCCCATCCAGACTCAGGCAGGCTCATGTCACTTTTGGAACATCACAGGGATTGATATGGGGAACCACAGCCTGACACGACAAGATCCATATATGGATTTTTTGCTGTAGCATTCTCATAAAGTAAAAGATTTACATACAAATGCTTGTGATTCTTTCTGTGGTATAATATATCCTTCTAATGGCTGTGGATCAGCGCAAATACATGTCGATGGTTCAGAAATGTCAAAGGGCTGGGCTGAAAGTTCAAGGATTCAAATGTCTCACACCTATGGGTCATAGGTACACAACAAACAAGCATATTGGAAATGCAATTGTAAACAACCAAGAAGAAGAAGAAGATAAGCAAGCCTGATATCACCTGGAATTTGGCAGTGGTATATTCACCAGAAAGCAATTCTATAGCTGCAAATGTTGGCACATTCTATCTCAAAATAAGTACAGGCTTTTAAAAAAAATCAAATGAATTTTAAAGGGGTTAGCTCACTAAATTAACCACTAGAACATTAGCTTGTTTGCAAATCTAATTCTTTTTGTTGAAAAGCAAAATTGTTAACAGTCATTTGGGATTTTCCCATGTATTCTTGTGGGAGGACTGATCTGTTTTTTGGAATCATCCTTCAAATCTGGTTATAAAGTTGGATTGAACTACCCACACACAAAGCTAGAGCAGATCAGGTTATTTCTATAGCACTGGCTCAGGCTCCTTGAAGTGGATCAGGTGGCTTCTGCTTACTCCTACATATTATCCTCTGCACATTATATAAAGGCTGAAAAATTTGGCAAAAAAACATTAATGAGAGAATCAAATTGCCACACATACTCAGTGAAAATTGAACAATTCCCATGAAGCAAGGTACCATTATTTTTTTGCATATGCTAATGTGTATGTGTATAAGTAAAGATCTTTATGTGGAAAAGCAAGTTCACAGAGTCAGATAACTAAGGCTGGTGAGGGATGAATATAGATTAAAATATTGTTGTTTAAATGGAAGACAACACAAATTCCAAAGTGCACAACAGCATTATACTTTACATTCTAGTGACGGAAATGAAAACACAGCTGGCATTTAAAATAATCTCAGCAGTGTAATGACTGTGGGCAGTACATGTGTAGAAAACTGGAATCATATTCCTCTTGCTTACAATCCCCCCTCCCCAAAATAAATATAGATGACCAGAGATTTTGTTTTGCATTTCATGTCCTGTTCCAATTGGCCACAGAAATGCCCCCTAATTACTAATATCTCCCCTGCAGCTAATACCCAAATGTGAAGTAATAACTCTGACATGATGTATATTTATATTCAAAATAACTAAAGTCAGAATGAACAATATGTGGGCTCCTAGGCATTGCTGAACTCCAATTCCATCTGTTCCATGTGCAGGTCTTTCTATCTTATCATTCTTCAACAACTGATGGAATTGGAGTTCAACAGACTTAATGCTGAAGAATGATAAGATAGAAAGACCTGCACATGGAATAGAGAACAAACAAAAGTATACAATTTCATCAAGAGAGTAAAATAATTTAAATGTAAATGGGCTGGTCACACTGTAAGAACAACTGATGGCAGGTGGATCAAGGCAGCCATAAAATGGATCCAGATTGATAAAATGTGTCTACGAGATCTTAAAATAAGATGGATTGATGATATCAACAAGTATCGCAGGCCCAATTGACAAAAGAAAGGACATGACCATATAGTTTGGAAACATGTGGAAAATGCCTTCTTCCTGTAATGGATACATAGTGGCTAAAATGATGATGGTAGTGGTGGTGGTGGTGGTGGTGAGGATACATTGATTACCTGTTGCTGGTTTAGATAGAGTAAATAGGTACAGACAAGTAGCAACATTAAACAAATCTACAGAGTATTATCTTCCTCAGCAACCACGGACAATGATTACTAATGCCCGGTAAGTTTTCAAGTGTGCCTTTACAAATGGTGCAAAAAGACCACAAAGTATCAGTAAATCAAACAGTAAACTAATCTGGGATGGTGGAACTCCTATAGGTTCGTATCTAAATGTCAACTGGAAATAATGTGTGATGTAAGATATCCAGCAAAATTCCTGACAGTGCAAGAGGAGTGTAATGAGGGATATCAGTGCACATCTATTATAAAATGATCTGCAATTTGACTTAGAGCAGATGCAAACTATGTAAACTGAAACAGACTGGGCTTATGGGGACAAAAGATTTAGATCTGACAGAAATTTCAGAAACAGAAGCTAGTACAAGTAAGGGTTACAATAGGAATTCTGTTGTAACAGAAGAATAAGGAAATAATCTAGATACTGACTTGGGAGATAGCAAGAAATAAAGCTGACACATTTCAGAAAAACACTTGAAGTAAGAAAACTCTATGAGCATGTGTTTATTCCACATCAGTACCAAATCTGAAATCTGGGTCATATCCTATTTGTTAAGTGATGCAGGAATATGATAAAATACAAGTATGTCCCAAAATGCCAAATTTATCATAAATAGGTAGTCCTTGCTTAACCATTTAGTGATCTTATTTAGTGATTGTTACAGTTTGAGGTCATAGAATAAATGAAGTTACAATGGTGCTGAAAAAGTAACTTTGCAATCAGTCCTCACATTTATGTCCTCTGCAGGGTCCCCATGGTCACATGATTGAGATTCAGGCCCTTTGTAACCAGTGGGCATTTATGACCAACAGAGCATCCCATGGTCATATAATTTGGTTCTGACAGAGTCAATGAAGACTCTGACAGTGAAATCACAAGTCTCAGTCACATGATATCTCACTTAATGACTGTGAGGGGATTTGCTTAATGGCTGCCGGAGAAGTGAGGTTGCAAGTCCACTGCAATCATGTTTTTTCACTTAATAACTGTTGCATAGCAAGAAGTTGCTGGTCCTAACTGTAGATGTTAAGCAAGGACTGCCTACATGAGCTGATGTTCATCAGATTTGGTTTCATATTGCCGTCATTTAGTTACAAATGTTATTATACAGTTGCCATGTATTGATTTCTATATGTTCCTATATGGATTTGTGCCATATCATAACGATATGAAAGAACATATGTAAGTCTACTGAAAGCTGGCCGTAGAGGGAAAATAAGTTGTTCTGCTTATGCAGTACCTGAAAGAATATCAGAATGAAAACTTTTAAGTCTAAACAAAAGAAGTTCCCAAATCAAGAGACAATTTTCTCAGATGGGAGAAAGAGGAGTGCAATGAACCTCTTCACAATTCTGTGACTTAATTGGCATCATTGATGGGATCCAAGTCTAGGCACTAGAACAAATTAAAGATGAGAATGTTTAAGTTTAACAGAACAAATTCCAAGGATTCTGTACAAGATTCGATGGTAGAACAAACCCTACCACCCCCACTCCCAATGCTTTGACTGATAAAGAGTACTGTTAGGACAGATATTTTACAATAGGAGAAAGGTGATGCATAACTTTCCAATCTATAATTAGAAAAGCATGGACATTACATTTGAATTTCACTGCCAACTTAAAAGAAATGGAATAGTTAAAGGCAATTGTCTTTGTTTCATTCACATGTGCAAGCTGCCTAGAAAGGCTGGGAGACCTGTGAGTGGTGAGAAGGTGAGACAAATTCATAGGTTTTTGTTTTTTTTTGACTTTGTGTTTTAACAGGAGATTTAGGATCCATATCATTTTAAGGATGGTAAGATCCAGAAAACAACTCACAACAGACATCCAGGCTTACAGACATAGTCCTGAAGGTGTTTAGACTGGGTGAACAGTCTGTTCCTGTCGAAAAAGTAAGATGAGATTCAAAAGTGCATCTTGATAAACATAATAAAACATGATTTTTTTTTCAAAGTAACCATAACAAATACTCAAGTCTAGTCTGAGCAAGGTGGTTGCCTCAAACAGATATTTCCAGGGACCAGTAATGAAGTATTCAAAGCAAAGTCCTAAATATTTCACACTGTCCTGTATGCTCTCAGTTACTTTGCTATCTCCATGTGTGATATAGAACACTATTCAATTGCTGACTTTGAAATGAGAAGCATTGTGTCACTTTTATCCTTCAGCACTAGGCTGAAGGATATTTCAAAATATATAACAGAGTTGAGACAATTTAGCAAACGCTAGAGAAAAAATGTACTAGCGTTTGTTAAAACAATATGAAAATATTTACTCTTACCCTCATGAATAAGTCAGGTACATAATTGTGCTTCTGCTAACATTAGCAATTTTAATTGTGCATACATTTGTGATAGATCAGTTCAAGCAATTACAATGTCATTGTACCATTTACTTTCTATACCTTATTTCTCTGTGTTATTTCCTCAATAAAAATATTAAAAATCTTAGTTCTTAATTCTAACACTTTGTTTTTCTTTATATACTCAAAACTCCAACCAATGCATTGCTCGACACTTGTATCCTTTTATGTTTTATATGTAAAAAAGTGACAAAGTGAAATGCGAGAAAATGTGCATACAGACCAATGTCAGCAGTTCCCTAATCTTAACATTTCAAAAAGTCACCTAGGACTGTCAGAGGACAATGATACCATTCAATGTTGAACATGCTGATTCTTTATGACATACAATACTTTTCTTAGAAACTGTGAATTACAAAATATCACAAAATCTTCCAGCAATATTGGTCCTATCACTGTACAGTTATGTCTCCAACAAAAACAGGCCTTTACTTAAGAATCCTTCAGACTGAGCTAACATTGTTTCCCCTAGAGTTAAATAAGAATCATTATAGTGTCTATATACATCCTTAGAATACTTTTACAAACATAATATTCATTATAATCTAGAGTTCATTTTACTCCCTCTGAAATTGGTGAAAATATTAACTCACCTAAAATCAGTTATTTAATCCAAAGCCACTGACTTCTCTTTGTAGCAAGCAGTTTATTTACTATATCCTCAATTCTAAAAATTCAGCTTGTAGTTGCAAAAAAATTCAGCTTGTAGTTGGTTCCAGATATTAAGCTTAGCCTAATATAAGTGACCAGTATGTGTGGAGAAGAATGTATTTCCATCAACCCCAATTTTTTCTCCCTGCTTGATCATCCCAAGACATAACTGGCCTGCACAGAACCAAAAGATCTAAAAGGTATGGAAATCACATCTCCTCAGACTTAAGAACATATGGATCTTGACCATACATGATTTTATTCTTTTTAAAATTAAGGAAGAAATACATTCATAATGAGAAAAGTAGGCTCCATGACTTCATGGGAACTACGAGCAATCTTTTGGCAGCTCCCAGAATGAGCTTTAAGAGATTTGAAAGGACAAAATAGATTCTTTAGGATTTGAAAAGTTACCGTTAGCAATATCTGAACTGTCCTTACAATCTTAATTTCTGCAATTTATTTTAACATATCTACTTTAATCAAGCCACTCAGAACTTGTGCTTTGAAATATGGCCCTTGATATGTTGTACAAGTCTGAGTGATCTTTTGCTGGCAAAAGTTGAATACCCTGTGATATACCACGCATACCGTGATATATATACCCTTGTAACTGGTAAATGGCTTTTAATATTTAAATAGATTTACCAAAGTTGATGAAATGTCGGTTAAATGTCTCTGAACAATATAATCTTTTGTCATCTTCTCTACTCTAATAATAATTTTAAAAATCCAAAGATCTATTTTTTTCTAAAACATTCATTTTTTTAGATCCTTGATCTCCATACAAGTGATTTATTTCAGCATTTAAAAACATATTTTAAAAGTGAAAAGAACATCTAAGAATAGAAATGATAAGAGGGAGTTTAGACAGGGCTGATAAGGCTTCATGTGATTTTGATGAGAGATTTTGTACTGCCACTGCTCCTGGCATTATAAAAAAATATGGGAAAGAGAAGCACACATATATTTCCAGATTCATCAAGAATGCCATTTACCTACTGAGATGTGCTGGTCTTAGCAAAAGCATTAATAAAACAAAGAGGTGTTCGAGTCCCATAAGACAATATTCTCAATTCTTCCTAATATTTACAGAAGTTAATGCAGTAATATTTCCCAGTATTGCTGACAGAAGTTTTTAATATTATTAGTATGTGCATGTGTGCATGTGGGATGTCTCTGTCTCTCTGTCTCTGTCTCTGTCTCTCTCTCTCTCTCTCTGTGTGTGTGTGTATTTGTGTGTATTTGTGTGTATGCATGCATGCCAATAAGGTACTGACTAAGAGCCAAGTGCTTTCAAATTAAAATTCAGTTTTAGCATAAGCCTTCACATGCAAAGCTTAAGACTGTAAGAAAAATGTGATTCAGTGTGCATACCAGCTGATGAGTTGCCTTCATTGTGTATAATATAGTAGTGAGTAAATGAGAAAAATGAAATAAGAGAATATTTTCAACTTTTCCAGATTTGCTTGTGTGGTGGCGGATGTTGTGGGGGGAATAGATGTGATAAATTTGGGCTTTTTTGTAGTCTTGCTTGAGATTTTACTGAGCAGAATGCTGATACTGTATTCTATGCACTGGGTAAGATACACTTGCTTTTCATTTAATAAGCTGGTGTCAAGTCTTTCAGCATACACAATATTTAATTGATGATTTAAATGAAAGATAATCATGCAAAGGCAGCTGCTCCTCTCTGTCATGATTGCTTCTATTACATAAATTTCAAAAAATTGCTCACTACAAATTAGCTTACTTACACTTGAGTGACACATACACCCCAAATCCTACATTTGAAAGTCCCATCTCAACAATTCATGTCAGATGTAAGAGTACTTGTCATTCACAGAGATAAAATGAAGGGCACCTGACTTTTCCCAGTTAAAATGTATTTCTGCTATGCAACATTTCCACAGAGGGCAAGTAGTTTTCTTTTGTTATTATACTTAAAGACCAAAAAAAAGTATCAAGTACCACCTTAATCATTCAAATGTTAACTTAGAATGCCTCAATGTACTCAAAACAGAAACCTGGAGCACTTTGTAGCAGTTCTAACTACTGAACAACAACAACAAAAATCCAACAAGGATCTCCTCTCCACAACATAAAGGAGAAGAAGCTGGCTTAGAAAAAGAGATTCATCCTTTTAGAAGTGCAAGGAGGAAATGTTCCACTTTATGTAGCACTTAGGGAAAACAAAAACTCGCAGGACCAGCAGAGTGCAGGAGAAAATCAGGCACTCTCGGAAGTGTGAAAGTTTCAGACAGAATTCAGGAATGGGGGGAAAGTGAATATGCAATTGTACAAGCATGTTTTAGTTGAGTCAGTGGAGGGGGATGAAAAATCAACAGGAGTTAAAGAGGAGGAAAGAAAATCTTAAATAGGGATTTAAAAATATAGGGAAAGTGTTTTCACCTTTGGAAGAATAGATAGAACTTGTAGCAAATAGCCCAGAGAGTTTTGTGCAGTTTTATCAATTGGGGGCAGAGGGAACTGTTGAGTGTTTAACAGGAAGATGCAAACTTTAAAAGAGAGAAAATGGGAACATCCTGTTTAAGATTGAAAGCTATATAAGAAAGTGCCTGATGAACAGCAATCTGAACTGTTTTGAAAGCTACAAAACAACAGAGAACCTAATTCTTGTGGTTTTTATATATTGTTAAAAGTGAACAACTATTTTCCTATTTTAAGCCTGCTTGATATTATGTAATTCTGTGCTTTGTTGTTAGGGTAAAATAAATTAATGTTAGTGCCTAAAGGTAAATACAGATTTCAAGACTGTATGAAAATAGAAATAGAATAAAGATTACAATTTGTTAAAAGTTGTCAATTTCAGACCTCACTAAAAGGTTTGCAGCTAAACGTTTAAAAGACTTAATTTTTAAGAAATCATTGGACAATATTTATTTCAAAACCAATGAAATAAGGTCTCCAAATTTGTTAGCTGCTTGTGATAATTGGGCTGTTAAATAATTTGTTATTAATACAGAACTCAGCCACCTACACCTTCTATTTAGAGGGTGCTCTTCAAGCTGTAGCAGGTTTTAGGTAGCTGAGTTTTAGATAAAATTTACTCTTTCCTGTTCAGCTATCTAATTCAAAAGAAACTGCTCATTTATTTGTTGAGTAAAATTTACCATGACCAACTTTATTCTTCTGTGCATATATATATATGTATATATACACACACACATATATATCAAGACTTTATCTCACTGTAACAATAGTATTTCTGTGGAAGTTCTCCATCTATGGTGGTGTTTAGAAGAGGCTGAATAGCTCCCTCTCAAAGAGGTTTTTTGGATGTTCCTGCATATTGCAGGGAGTCAGATTAGATGATCTTTATGGTCTCTTTCAACTCTACAATTCTATGAACTAATGAAAAATATGAGGATTTTTAATTGGATTATTTAAAAATATGCTATGGGTATGATAATACTCAGTACTGTGGTATTTTGTCTAATGCTAATAACGTCATCTTTTTCAGAGGGAGATGCTAAAATCTACTTTTCCCAATTGTTCCTATTAATAAAAAGAGAAGGAATGGAATAGTGTGGTATAAAATTGCTATCCCTAACCTGATACCTTCTAGATATGTTGGACAAAATCTCCCATCATTGAAACCAATGTGTCATTTTGGGTAAGGGTGACAGGAGTTTTAGTCCAAAATTTCTGGAGGATGCTAAGCTGGGCAAGGCTGGTACAGAAGAATTACCATGCTAATTCTGAACAAAATAAATGTTAAGAAATGAGGATCTCCATGATTACCAGGAGATGAGACAACTTATATGAGGTTTTGCACGTTTGTTTCTCTATAGGGAAACAAGGACCCCTGAAGAACAGCAGGTGACAATGCCTCAAGTATACTAAAGGAAACTCCTTTCATTTCTCACAGGAGAACAGATTGCACAGAGGAACAAGAAAACCAATCATCCCATTTATAAGACAGTAAAGTGGCATTTACTGTCATAAGCCAACTTGGGAAAGGCAACAGTGTTTCTGTGAGACAGGGGATTTCTTCCCATCATAGAATGATAGTATTTGGAGTGAAAATATTTCACTCACATCAGTGCACACTCATTGCTCAGGTTGTGGAAAGTGAAAAAAAGGCACTGGGGTCCACACTCTGTTCTCACCTGTGGATGTTCATTTCCTGTGGTGGTTGTCGTGCTTTGTCGTATGCCACCTTAGCAAAAATGCCCGCAATGACAACAAAGGCTATGGCCCCACATGAAATGTAGACGGTGGCATTTGTGTTGTCCTCATTAGGGTCATACCCATTGGGTATATCGCCAGGTCCATCATTTTTGGTGGCAGGGGTCATAGGATCTGTGCTAGGACGGGGGTCCTGATTTCGGCACTTTTCCTGATTGAGCTTCTTAGAACGCTTGTTGCAGCAGAAGCGGAAAGAGCAGGTGCCACAACAGTAGCGAAAATCCTGCTGAGTATTGTTGCACTCAAACTCTTTGTCCCACTGCCCACTCACATCATAGTAACCCATGCATGTCTCATACGCTGGGCTGGAGCTGCCTGCACTGCTGCTGCTGCTGCTGGAGGGCACCTTTGCTGGCCCTACACCGGGACTGCGTCCACGGCTTCCTCCACCACTGGTTTGCACAGAAGAAGGGGCCGTGCTGGTTAAGGATTGGTTCAGTTGCTCCTTGGATGGCTTGTAAGGTCTCCGGGAGGCTCCTGCCCCCTGTGTCCGGTTGCCTTTGGGCGTCCGTGGGGGCCCAGCTGCCTGGGTGGTCAGAAGTAGTGTCAGGACATACAAAGCAAATGGTAGAAGCAAGAGGAGATGCCTCCACCCCATGGTGAGCTGAAAGAGCAGAACAGAGGAGGTGGGGGGCTCTGCCCAGCCCAGTCCGATCAAGAACCTTGGTCCTGCCACTCCATGGATCTGAAGAGGAGCAATTTAGCACTTCACTTCATCCTGATAAGAAACAAGAGGCACTACTGGGCTGCTTCAGGGCAAAGATGAGATGACTCTCTTCTGGGAGTCCTGACCTCCTTGTTACAGCTCCTCCAGTGATGGGCTACGGGAGAGAAGGAAACATCAGAGGCTACCTGCCCAGGCAAAGATGAGCGGGGAGAAAGAAGCTGGGACGGTGCTAAAAGGATGCTGGAGTTGCCCCCAAGGGGGCCTACTATGACTCCGAATTGAAAGGGGAGGGAAGGGCCAGAACTGTCCAGAAGAAGCGCCGAAGGTCTCTTTGGGGCAGGAAAAAGAAAAAGAAAAAGAAAAAGGGAAAAGAAAGAATCCTCCCACCCAGATCGGGATCGGGGCCAGGGGGAGAAGAGGGGGCGGGAAAGGACTGCTCCGCCGTCGGGACTTCGCAACGCCCGAACGAAGCTGTTCGGATCCCAACCCGTTCGGGGAGGGAATTCCCTCGCTCCGATCCCCGGCGAGACGGGGCACCAGGGACAGTGCCACGCTCGGGCAGAACCAGGCTGCCAGCAAAGACTGCAGTCGCCCTCGTCCCCTTTCCTCTCGCCCAATGCCCTTGTCCCGAAGTCGGCACGCATTCCCTCTTTCACTTACCATGCCGGGGCGGAGCGGGAGCACTGCGGAGACGCCGCGCTGGGCATCCGTGTCGCCGCCGCGCACTGGCCGGAGCTCCCTGCGCCGCCGCTGTTGCACGCCCGGGCTGGAGAGGAGCTGCTGCTGCTGCTGCTGCTGCTGCTGCTGAGCGGGCGGGGACAGCTATAGAGGCTTCAAGAGGAGTGGCCACCGCCTCCCTCGGCCCGCCCAGTCCCGGTCCCCTGCGAAGAAACCGCAACCCGTGCTGCCAGAGGCCGGAGAAAGGCCCGTGGGTTTCGGGCTGTGGGCTAAGCGGGAGCCTGAGCTCTAGGCCCCTTAAGCCCAGCCCAGGCCCAAAGAGCCCCGTCCCGCTTCGTTCCTCCACACAGAGCCACGTTTTTCGGGATGCACGGCTTGCGCTGAGGGCTCTCCCCCGTCTCTCCCGAGGGCGACAAGAAAGCCTTGCTCAGAGGCGGGAAAGAGACCGGCGGCCGTCTGAGGCGGGAGACCTCTTTCTTCCCGGAGTGTGAAATGCGGGGCGGGGGGCGAAGCCCTGTTTTGTCACACGTCAAAGCGGAAAGCGTTTGGCATGAAGTTGCGGGCTGAACTCGAGGCGCCCAGAAAGGGCTCCCGCGAGCGACTGTGGCGTGGAAGTTTGACTGCGCCCGAGAGGTTCTCTTTGGGAGATAGCGGCGGTCTTTGCATGCCATCGTGCGGGAGGGTGGGAGTGGGGAATCATTCCTTGCCGTGAAGAATTCAGGGTTTGCCTTTTCGCCGAGAACAGAGACGTCGTCTTCAGTCGAATACTGGAAGAAAAGGAAGGGAAACCTCCCATTTTCCCGCTGTCAAAAGGTCTCCAAATGGTGCGTGTGCGTTCATTTGAAATGAAGGGACAGGCAACCTCCGCGACCAAAAGATCTGAGCAGAGTCCCGATGTGTAGTCATACAGGAGAAACCAGGGTCCCATTTCCTGGGTTTGCCCACTCCTGGCACAATTCCAGGTGAATGGAAAGAACAGATGCGAAAAGGATTGCAGTAGAATTTTGGTGACAGAATTTGGACTGTTTGTTAAATCTCTGGAGGTTCTCCTATTTCCGAATGTGTCATTTGTTTGGAAGAATGTGTCACTGTACTGAAGGAACAAATCCTTGCTCAAATCCAACAACCTTCTAAGTGCATTAATTAAACAATAACAATCATAATAATGATAATGATAATTCTCCAACTGCTTTTGGAATTGGCACACAATGCAGCATTCCACCCCCTTACTTAGCCTGTTTCTTTATTGTGATTGATGGTTGTACAAAGTTTATTTCAAAAAAATAATTAAGGGATAGTTTTAAATATTGCTGCTGCAAATAGTTTAATTGTCAGCAAAGCAAAATTGAAGAGGCAAACTCTGTAAGTGGTGATGAAGAAGAAGAAGGAGAAGGAGAAGAATTTTATTGTCATTGTATAAGTACAACGAAACTGTGGATGCATGAGCAATAAGTTAAAAGATTGTGGCATCTTTCTTTAATGGTCACTTCTTATCAACTTTAATTCAGATGGTGTTGGTGATGAATAGTTGGGGTGCATGTGTGGGGAGAAGATTTACAATTTTATCTCCACAATTTCCTTTTTAAGTAAGTTAGGTTGATGTTATGCTATGCTGTGCTATGCTATGCTATTTATTTTATTTATTTATTTTAATATCCTGGCCACCTCCCCAATAAAACAACACCCCAATCAGGTTGAAAGAGTCAGTGGTGTAGTTACCCAGTAAGCTTCATACTTGAGTGGGGATTTGACTCTTGGATGCCCTTCATTCAAGCCCAGCAACTTGCTTAACTCTTAATCAATAGACCTTTCATTCAACACATCACCTGAAAATCTTCATCTATAAAAATGTGTTTAATCTAATATGGCTATCTAAGCACAATAATCCATGGGCATGGATTATAAGCCTTATGGACTGTCACAAAGAAGAAACTTGGTTATCTTCTGCCCCAGGACTCTGGAATGGCCGAGTTCAGCAGAATAGATTTTGATTCAACATTAGGAAAAAAATCTTAACAGTGAACAGTTTGTTTTATAAAATAAGTCCTTTAAGGAATGGTGGATTCTTCTTTTCTGGAGATCTTCAAGACCATTTCTGGAAAGTGTGTTTAATGGGATGACTGATACTGAGAACAGTATAATTCTAGATTTTTGGTATTAAAGATAGGATTGCACTCAGGCCTCCTTCAACATTAGATCTATGTTACGGGCTCTATAATTTAAATGAGGGTGAAGTGGGCTGAGTATAAGAAAAGTACTGAATAATTTATTTATAATTGCATTGTCGGCATTGGGGTTGTATTGGATTATATGGGAGGTAGACTTATTTTCCATGAAGTTCCTTGAAAATCTGAGAACATGCGGATTGATTCATCCATATTTTTAGAGAAAACAGTGACTTACTGGCAGAAGGCTTCCAAAATTTAGCAGCAAATGATTTCTTGTAGACTCACTACTGACAAATTTGACATACAAAGTGATTAAAAAAAATATCTTGGCACTACAAGGATAGTGAATTACCAGTTGAAACTATGAGTTTAAATTTAGGCCTATGATAGGGGAATGTTTTAATATCCATAATTTTAGCTGCCCTCCTAATTAATTTACTAGATTTTCTGGGAGGGGATGGAATATGTGCAAATTAATTATCTGATTCATCACTGTGAGCATTGTATGAAGGATTCAAACTGAACTACATCACAAGCTCAAAACCAGATTCAGGCATTTCTACCTACACTCTTACACGCACCTGTAGGCAGCTCCTTATCCAGAACAATCCTATAGCCTTTTATTCTGAAAAGGACTCAACATGGCTTCTCATGTTCTCCTTAATGACTTTGCTTAAGATTTAAACATTATAGCAATTCTATCCAGAAATAAGTTTGATCAAGTGTAATTAAACCTACAACTCAAAAAAGATGGTTTCACTTGAATGGAAATTGAACCATGGACACAGGAAGGAGTACCTGGTTCTAAGAGGTGGTTAAAAATTAATGTTGAATAAACTTCAGCAAACCTACAGGTCCAGGCAGGAGCTATATTTGACAAGAACCTAAAAGGGAAAAAATGAAATGCAAAATGCTTCTATAAGATAGGGATGAAGGAAAAGCAAATCTAATCAAATTCTGGTCAAATAATTGTACACATGCTTGATTATTTCTCTCATCTTTCAGATGATCAAAGCATGGTGATCTGGATTTGGATTTTTTTTAAATAAGTCAACTTCAAAAGCAATGAGGTTAGTGGTGTCTTTTTAGCAGCTGCTCATGGGATGGTCCTGTTCAGAAGCAGTTTTGAAGGCAGCTGCCATTTTCTACTTTTTTTTCAATAGTGATACTGAGATCTGAGAACAAACTTATATGCTAAGGAGGAACATAAGAATCTTAACCAATATGAAGAATTGGGGAGGTGTTTGCAAATGGCCACGGATCATTTCAAGTTCCCTTAATTCCTCTGACCACTCAGAAATTGAAAGTGACTGTAGGAGTTCCGTTTGGAAATAAGGTGCACGAGACCAGGTTCCAACAAACAGCTCTTTATTTAAACACAGTATAGTGACTATCTGTAACGGAACATTTTCCCAAGCCTGCGGCAGCCCTTCTTATAGCAGCCTTGCTCTGCTGGCTTCCTTGTTGCCAATGAACAGTTTGTTTCAAGTGTTCCCACTCTGCCAGGGGGGCCAATCGGGCATGGCACTTAACTGACAAGATCTTGAGAATTGGCCTATTCGGCCAATCAGTTTAAGATATTTGGGAGGTCTACAAGTTCTATACACAAACACCCCTCCCCCTTGGTTTCGTATCAACGTGACGTCAACTGTAAGTCACGTAGGTAGGTAGGGCTTTTGTTGGTACCTTGACTCAGCCTGCGCAGCTCCACGTCTCAGCGTGGTCCTTCAATACGGTTCGGTGACAGGATCACTTTTTCTCCGTGTCTTCTCCATGGATCCTCCTGGAAGGGGTTGAGTCCAGCCTGTTGTCACTTCCGCCTGAGTCTTCTCGGGCTCGGTTGAGGCTGGCTCCGCCCGCTCCTCCTTGGTTTTTCCTGGTCTGGTTGAGCTAGGCCTGGCATGTCCTCCTTCCAGGAAGGCCTTCTAGTGCTCGCCTTCCTGCTCCTGCGCTTCTCTCTGGACGGTCATCTATGGTAAGCGCTCTTTTTGCTTTCATTTGGGGATTCTAGTTGGTGTTTGTGTAGTGATCTTGTTGTCATGTATTGGAGGCCTCGTTTCTCTCCTTTTTTATTATTTTGTACTTTCCCCCCCCTTCCTCAGTTGTTTTTCGGTTGTTTAATTGGCTGTCTGCGGGTGTGGTTGGTATGTGTTGCGTTCCAATGTTCAGAGTGAAGCTGGTCGATGTGCTGCTTCCAGTTCTCTGCCGTCGTCCAGTGCAGTTGGGTACCGACGGGACCCTGTGAATTGGGTCGTCGGCGGAAAAGCCATAATGGGGTCCCCGTAAGGTTCTTTAGGCATAGAACTAAATCACCGATTCAAAAACTATTTACTGGGAGCGTAGTTCAGGCGGTTTGTCACACGTCATAGGTGGGTGCAGTGTCTATCAAGCGTAGGAACGCAATTTCTACCCAGGGGAGGTCGCTGGCTTTTGTCAGTGGGTTCTACTTAGGAGTGGATATGTTGGAATAGTTGATAATTGTTAAGTTTATCTTGCACGTCCCCCGTGTCCATTTTTCTAGGGTCCTCCTTAGTATTAAATGAACCAATGCGTTCGGCCCGTTCATTAGGAAAGGCCGGATGAGCCGAGCAGCTTGGTCACGCATGTTCGATATGCGCCTTGTGCAGCCTACAGTATTGCTCGAAAGCTGAAACGCCGGTAAACTGGGGACCCATTTTCGAGACTTTACCATCTGGCAGTCCTATCTGTGGCAAGAAAGTTTGTTTAACTGTTTTATGACTGGCTTCAGTCAGTAGTTGGACGCCATAGGATAACCTCTAAACAGTCCGACGTAGGGGTCAACGATTACAAATAGTGTGTGATCCCTTCGTTGCCCAGCAATAGTATTTGCAGCTCGACCTGATGGCCTCTGGGAGTTTTCCATTCCATGACTGGTGCCACAGTGGGGGGGTAGGCCTTGATCTTTTGGCAGTTCAGGCATGTGCTACTCCCTCGTTCAATGTCTTTGCCAACCCTGGCCACCAGACGTTAACTCCTGGCCAGGGCTTTCCATTTTTGATTATGCCCGAGTGTCCCCAACTGCAACATGCCAAGCAACTTCTTCCTGTAACTTTTTGGGGATCCACCACCGCGAATCCCCAACAAGTATCAAAAGACTCTTCAATAGGGACAGTCAACATCTGTCGTTGCGAAAATGGGGTTTAATAAAGTCTCACCTCATATTCTTGTCCGGCCAGCCCTTACCTACCCAATCAGGATTCGAGCTGCAGCCGGGGTCTTTCGTGGGTTAGCTTTAGCGACGTCTCGCTGCGTTAATGCAGATCGGCCATGACTCGATTTGGAGAGTGGAACGGTGGTAGCTGGGTCGGCCTTCTTATGTCAGGCAGGGGAACGCGCTCAAGGGATACCGCTATGGGTGATGTCTTTCCTGGGCAATGGATGAGTGTGCTAATTGCTATGACAGCGGAGGAATTCTGACCACCTCGTTCATGTCTGGCGACAGAAGTATTCGGGCGCGTTGTTTGTTTCCTGGCAGAGAATCCCTAGCAGGGGTCTTGTGGTCAGTGATAATGAAAATGTTCCTACCTATAGTATTCGTCGAATCTTTTGACACAGCTGCAAAGATGATTCGCGAGGGGCTTCTCGGTCGAGTTGGCTGTAGTTTCCTTCTCAGATTTTGGACAGTGTTCTCATGTTTGAGAATGAAGGAGCAATTGAATCCCTCTCTGTACCGTCGGGGAAAGCTCTTGTGACCCAAGGATGGTGGCCGATTACACCAAAGGCGATGCGATCATCAAGGGCAGCCGACCTCAATGGCAAAGTGTTCTCAGTACCTGACCATCTCAGAACATAAAAACAGTGTAAGAAGATCTAATAAAGACCTTCATCTTGCATGGACGAAATGAGCGCCATTAACGTTGTACGCCTCGAAGCCGGTGCGCCCCCATTACCAGGACAGGACGATTTTTTTAATAACTATCAAGACAGTCAAGTGTAAAGGGTCGAGCTAGAGGGTTGCTTTTCGCGGGCAGAAGACATCTGATAATGAATGAGACCTAAGAAGAACCTAGTAAGTCAAGTTTGTTCTTAGGACCTGGTCGTCCTTTATTGCTTTATCTTATTTTCAGTGGGGTTACCTTGCCCTCATTGATAGGTCTTGGCCTCAAAATTCAACCTTGATCGGTGGTTAGTACATTATCTGCTCTTTTGACTTTTAAGCCTGATCTCTTCTGAATCTTCGCAAACTTCTTTTAAAGTTCCTATTTTCTAATTGTTGTGCATTTTTTGCGAACAATACATCCATCAAAATAGGATGGATGACCCCTTTGATTTCCATTTAGAAGGCACTCCATGGGCGCTTTGACGACGCCCGGTCGGATATCGCCTATTGCCAATTGGAAGTAGTTGCACCTGGAATGCCCCTCTTGTTGCCATGGGAGACTTAGTCTGGCCTCTGCATCTTGGGGTCAACTCGGTTATCTGTTGATTGCTGCTGCCCGAGATCAACAGTTTCGCGCTAAGAAAAATTCCCTCCCCCTAAATGAGGGCAATAGGTATTGCACTACCGGTATACTGGGTCACACTTTTGTTGAAGTGCATGATTTAGGGTTGCCTTATAGTCTCCACAGATGTCGCACTGACCAATCTTCGTTGACCAGGTAAAGTCAGCAATGAGTAGGGTTCCACACCCTTGGCCATGGTCAACGTGGCCCTTCTAAACACCCCTTGTTGATGAGTTTAGTTAAGCTGCTCATCATTTTGGCTTTAAGGCAAAGGTAGACAGTCATGCCTTCTTGACTCAGGCCTTTAGATGAGGGCAGCAGCCTTAACTGAGTGGGTACCATAGCTGAGATCATAAGAGAATGTGATATGCGCCACGGGTCTACCTAGACTACTCTGCCTAGCGGTCCTGTCAAATGACAAATCCGGGAAACTCTTCCAGCAGGCCTCTCTTCCCAGTTGCGCCGCAACGTATGCTGGGTTGATACCCGGGTCAGCTCCAATTCCCAGAGGGCGGCGAAACGCAGTTATTTGAGTTCCCAGCAAGGCTTGGGTGTCGATCAATGCGACGGAGTCTGATGATTGCCCGAGGTGCAGCACTCAGCAATTGGTTTTTATAAATTCTACATAGTGAAAATGTCAAGGTCCCACTTTACTTGGTTTGGCATTACGGTTTCCCTGGTTAAGTGCTTTTTCAATATCAATTTTTTGCGTGTTTCAAGTTCTTCTTTGCTTGATGTCTGTATCAGGTTTCTGATACGGTCCAAGATACCATTGACAGGGTATGGATCCGAGGGTCAAGTTTACACTCAACAAGGCTTTCCTCTGATTTCTCACCAGTGTTATATCTGACCTTTTGTAGTTTTGCTGCCCTGGCATCTTCTGATCGGTATTGTTTGGTGTGTTTTCTCGTGCGTTTCGTTTGCTGGTTTCTGCTCTCTCAGCGTCAGCCTGCAATACGCGACTTGTCCTCTTAGTTTCTGGGGGTGGGTACTGCCCACTCTTTGGACATAAGCTTCTTTTTGTTCCGGCACACGACTGTGCCAATGTGCCCCCCATTTTTCACAACATCTGCTCATCTTAAGAACCTGCAATTCTGAATTGATAATGTCCGGCTGGGTGATTTCCTCCGCATTCCAAACACTGGAATCCCTCGCCTGCTCTTCCTCTTTTTCCCGCTTCATTTTTTTTCCGGGAGGGGGGGGGGACAAGATAACCTAGCCTATGTATAGTCTTCATTGTTGTTCCATCCAGTTGTCACTCCAGGGAGTCAAAGAATATTTCATGGTGGGCTGTGGGGCTGTTTCTTGCTTTCTTTCCGCCCTCTTTTCTCTGGTTGACTTGGCGGATCTGGAAGGAGTTCATCTGGTCTATAGTGGCTGCGGATTTCTAGGCTGCTTCAGCGTGCGTGGCTTCTGCGATGGGCCTCGGCCACTTTGATATCGGGTTCTGTTTAGCAGCTTACTTTGAGTAATAGCATCCTCTAATCCGAGGACCCCGCGGTACTCTCATGCCTCACCATGTTCTGGAACTCGCAGGCTCCTCCAATGTGTCTTAGGGCTGCCTAACGAAATCCCCGATGCTCGTCTCTTCTCACATTGTCTTGTTTATAAACATTGTGCCTTTGCAGGTGGAGACCACAAGGCGCGTAATAGGCTCATAGCATTCTGTTCAGTTTCAGGCCAATGCCCCATCTGCTTTAATTCTCTTGGTTAGCTGCGCCTTGGCCATTTGAAAACGGCTGCCCACAGTGCGTGAGGAATACAGTTCTCTTTCTCTGGTCAGTTATCTCCTGTCCACTCGTTTCTTTCTAAGAACAATCAGAAAGCGGTCAATGTAGACGACTCCAAATCTTGGCTGGTGAACGGTGTGGGTCGGTCGCATTTTAGGCGGCCATCTCAGTCCGCTTGTGTTCTGGTTGCCGCGTGCTTCAGTCTCGCTCTTCAGGACGATCCCACCTTCGTCACCATGTTCCGTTTGGAAATAAAGGTGCGTGAGACCAGGTTCAACACAAACAGAACTCTTTTTAAAAACAGTATAGTTGACTTGTAAGGAACATTTTCCCAAAGCCGCGGCAGCCCCTTCTATAGCGGCTTGCTCATGCTTGTGGCAATACAGTGTTCAAGTATTCCCATTCAGGCCGGCCATATCGGAATATAGCGCTTAAACTGACCAATCTGAGAACAGCTATTCGCCCAATCAAGTTTAAGAATTTGGAGTCTACCAAGTCCATACACAACATAGGAGTACTTAGAGAAGAATTTAAAAGAGATAAAAGCAATCTATCTCCTGATATTTCTTTAAATTCTTTTCCTCAAAATTCTTTAGTTATGCATCCCAAATTATTTAATCAAATTTAGGTTTTATTTTGCAGACACTTGTCAAAATGCCACAGATATTATTTGTTTGGAATATTTCTTAACCTCACTTTTGTTCTTTAGCAGTAAACCTTTGCAGTTTTGAGAAAAGTGATTAGCTCATAATCATTGAGGGAGCCCATGTCTGAATGGAATTTGAATCTCCCAATGCTCAGGTTCCAGGTCCAATACTAAATACTACATTAACTAACTACTGGTGTTCAATTATACAGTACAATTTCATTCCTTACCTGTTTTCATAGAGAGTGAACTTTGAAACAAAGGATGACTAAGCCCCTCTTTGTGACTATGGATTGGCGTGATAATACACAACTCATTGAAATACATATACATGCACACACAGAAAGAGTGATGGTAACTTATTCTTATCATAGCTGGGACGCAACTGCTCTCTACAAAATACCATGGACCCAGGGAGAGAGAAATATTTATAATTTTACAGAATTGTGCGTTTTACTTGGAACGCCTATGAATTCAGCATATTCAAAATTTGCCCACGCTAAATTTTTTGATGACGAACTATTAACAAGGAAAGCAAAATCCAGGTTGTAGATGAAAAAATATGCATGCACAACAGACATTTGCTGTGAGTGGATAAGCGAGCATTGTGGATGTGAACAAATAATGGTACAAATACATTAAAACTGTATTAGAAATCACTTGTTTTAGCAGTTTAAAGTAATTAGGGCTATGTGGAAAGTTGTGGCTTCCTGTACAGGTTAAAAATCAACTAAGCATATATGTCCGAAAAGCAAGGTATCACACTGTAATTCCTGAGACCAAAGCAAAGTGAGTGGTATATTTAAAGTTGGGACAGGAGGAAGTAGACAGTCTATCATCCCCCCATTTGGCTGGATCACAATGCCATGCTATTTTATACTACCAGTGATAAGTTTACAGACCAGATGAATAGCAGAGACAGCAATGCCAAAGTGAACCTACTTATTGTTAATGACACCAAGAGGCTTTTTGCCCAGTGAGAGCCTTCCCTCACTACAAAAATACACCAACATGTGAAACCAGGAGGGCCAACTCATTTCCTTCTGTTCCGTTTCAGAAAAACGCCGAGGTAGACCGGTGTCCAAACAAACAAATGTCTTTATTTGTAAACAACAAGTAACAAACGAACATTGCTAACGCGGGCAACCCTTTTATAGCGGCTTGCCTGCCGGCCTGCTAGCCAATGACAGTAGTTTTAATCTGGCCACTTTAAGCGACTTCTGGATTGGTCCTAGTGAACCAATCCCTATACGCTTTTTTAGCAATCAGAAATAGCGAATTAGAGTCTTACTTATTTTCATACAGAACACCCCTCCCCTCTTGGTTCAGTCCTACGTGGTGATGTACGTCGCTGCAAGGTAGTTGTGGGCTTCTTCTGACTCTACTGGACTTGCGTGGTTCATTTTCGCTGGAGACTTCGACCGTTCGGATGGGGTTGCTTGTCTCTCCGGCTCTTCTCCATTGGAACCGCCTGGAAGGGTGAGTCACCATTTGGCTTGCGCCATGAGTTCTCAGGCTGTAGTTTTGGCCGCTCCCTCCTGGTTTCTGGCAGGTCGAGCTGCCTGGCTGGCCCTTCGATGGATTCTTCGCCTCAGTTCTTCTAATTGTAAGTCTCTTTTTTTGCTCTTTTTTTTGTTAGAATATAATTCTGGGGTTTATTTAACAGTTCTTTAATTATTTTCTTGTATTTCCCCCCCCTTGGTTTGTTTTTTTCGTTCTTTATTAATTTGTTGGTTGTGCGTTCGTATTTTTTTCAATGTTCCGCGGAACGAAAGCTGGTTCATGTGCGTTTCCATCCCTTGCCATCGTCTACGGTAGTCCGGTTAGGACCGGGGGCTGTAATTTGTGTGATTGTGCCTGAAGCCATAAGGGGTTCCCTTGGCTGACAAATTTTTTGGCATAGACTACGTTGCCGATTTCAAATGTTCTGAAAATGGTGTGGAGGAGTCGAGGTCTTTTCTGGTGTATAATTTCGGTGCAATTCTAGTTCTAATTGCGACCTAAGTTTTCTTCCCAATTATAAGTTCCGCTGGGTTTGTTGGTTATAGTACTGGGTGTGGAATGTGAGGGTGAAGTAGCGGTTAATTTTATCTTGGACCATCCCATGTCCATTCTTCTCCAAACCCTCTTTGGTAAACCTACCATTCTCTCTGCTCTACCATTGCAGCCGGTGAAGCCGGCGCGGTTAGAGCATGGTGTCATACCTAGGGAGGCTAGGTGCTGTTCGAATTGGCATGCTTGTTAATTGGCCTGTGTGTTTGGACACTAGGACATCCGGCAATCCATGGGTTGCGAAGAGTTTCTCTAGTTGTTTAATGACTGTTCAGTTGTCTGTAGATGCATTAATACAACTTCCAGCCAATTCAGGTATCCTTAACGACAATTATGGAATTATGTACCCATAGTAGGTCCCACCAAAGTCAATGTGGATTCTGAGACCAGGGGCCTTCGTGAGGTTTCCCAGTCCCTTATGGGTGCCTTTTGGGGGAGAAGGTTCTGTTGTGACATTTGTTGCAAGAATTTAAGCCCAGTATCGCATAGTCCCTATCCTATTACCACAGCACCAGAACATAGCTCTAGCAAGGCTTTTCATTTTAACAATACCAGGTGGCCTTCCGTGAAGCATTTTTTTACCCATACCATCTGGTGTTTAATTTTAGAGGGGATAACTTACCCGATCACCCCACAATAACAACCTTTTGAATTGAGAGTCGGTTGTCTGGTACAGAAAGTTAAAAGTTTTCAGTTGTTTGGTTTTCACGAGCCAGCCTTTACCTACCTCCAGTTTAGTATGCGGGCAGTCCACTGGGTCCTTTTGCGGAGTGGCTCTGGGCGAACATCGTTTGGCAGATATTGCGAGTTGAGGCCATGTCTCATATCTGAAGGTAAGTCCATCAGTCCGGTGCCGGGAACCTCTGTGTCGGTAACGGCGTTTCGCTTAATGCATCTGCATTGGAGTATGTGTTCCCGGCGTCGATGCGTTAATGGTATAGAGTTAGGCCTGCTAAATTCTGACCATCTAGCGTCGAGGCGTTTCGCCGATGGTGCAACAGGAGCAGGGGACATATGTCGTTGGTGTAGGCTTGGTCTCCTGCCAGAGAAGCAATAGTAACCTAGTAAACACGTATGGTCCATTATAACTCGATATCAAAAATGTTCTCCATAGAAGATATTCGTGGAAGTGTTTCATCTCCGGCGACGATTGCCAGGGCTTTCTCTGTCTACGTTGACTATATACCATTCTGTTTTAGACAAAGTCTTTGAATAATAAGGCGAACGGGTTTACCTCTTCTCCCATCTGGCAATTGTGGCACAACCACTGCTCCGAACGGATGAGGCGTCGCAGTGTCCTACCGTCCAATGGAAGTGTGTTACTAAACTGAAAGAACGATGTTTGTGTTAATAATTTTTTTTATTTTCTGGAAGGCTTTTTTGCTCTCTATGAAACCCCAAGTCCAATTAGTTTTTTTATCCAGTAACCGTGAATGGTCCGCATGTCGCTTGGTGGGGGGGGAAACGTTATAAAAAATTTTTAGCCCAAAAATCTGCAATTTCAGTTTTTGTTCTTGGCTGTGGTGCGTCTTTTAATGGCTTGACTTTTTTTTCAGTAGGGTGTATTACCCTCCTCCGTCAATAAATAGCCCAGAAATTCAACGCGATTCCAGTCATTTAGCAGCATTTTTCTTTTTTACTTTCAGGCCAGATGTCTCTAATATTGTTAGCACTTCTCTTAGTCTTTTTTCTAGTTGGGGTCGTATCTTTGGCCGAAATTAGACGTCATCAAATATGGTACGACCCCTGTATCCATTCAATAGGCGTCCATGAGGCTTTGGACACGCCTGGGCCACACTCACTCCAAACTGGAGTCTGTTGCCACTTGAATGCCCTTGTGGGTCCACTATTGTTCCGTGCCTCAGCCGTTAAGGGATCTACTGGAAGCTGTTGGTAAGCTTGTTGCTAAATCTAGTTTTTGCCGAAAACTTTTCCTCCCCCAAGTGAATGTAAACAAGATGTTGTACAATGCCACGGGTATGCGCTTTGTTTGACAGCTGCAATGGCTTCAAGGTAGCCTTGTAGTCTCCGCAGATGGCAAACCGACCATCAGGTTAACTGGTGTTACAAGTGGGCGTCTCCATTAAGCATGGTCAACAAAAGTTCCAAACACCCCTGGTCATTTAATTTGTTTAGTTTGTTCCTCTATTTTTGCTTTTAATGCAAAAGGAACTCGTCTGGCCTTGTAGTCTTCTAGGGGCTACCTGGGGGTCTAACTAAAAGGAAAATTGGGCGTCCCCTGATACCTCCTAGGGAGCCGTCGAAAACATCCTAGGAACCATGGATCAGGTTTTCTTCCATCGGTCGGCCACCCGTCTACTCGGCTCATTCCGATGCCCACATGGTTGCGAACCATTCGATTGCCCAGGAAGGTTGGTCTCGTCTCGGTCGACTGATTGTAACGGCAAGGACTCGACCATGTTGTTTGTAGGTGACTCTGAAAAGTCCTAAGACCTACCACAGGGATTGATCCCTTGGTATTCTTCAGGATTAATTTTTGCTTCTGGAGCTTTTAATCTGATATTAGGGACCAGTTTTTTGATTGTGTCCCACTACACCATTGGGACAGGAAAGACCCTGATTACCTCCATTTCGCAGGCTGCCTTTCGATTTTTACTAATTATTTTGACTTTTTCCAGCTTTTCGTCTGAGCGCTTTCGATAGTGAAAGTCTGATCGGGTTTTTTCTCGGTTACTGGCTCGTTGTTTCGCTGCATTTTCTCTCGTTGTGTTTGGCTCAGCTTGGTGGGGGAGAGTTGCTGCGTCTGGGCTGTTTATTTTTTTTATTTCGCAGACCTCTCGATGTGTCCCCTTTCTCAAAAGCTCTCTGCAGATGCATCAAGGAAAATCGCAACTCGGCTCAAAGGTGGCTTACCCCAGCCGGCGCATTCCCGCCATTTTCTTTTTCGTGCCCTTTTTTGTTGGCGTATAGGCGGCGTGGAACCTCATCGCTTCCTCCTCTGGATTCTGATGCTCTCGTCAAAATTCTCATGGTGTTTGGGTGCCGCGGGAGAATTGTTTCTTTCCTCTTAGGTTAGGCTCTCTTCCGTCGTTGTTCGCATATCTAAGTTTTCATTTGACTGCCGATTTTTCGCGCTTCACGGCTGTGGCTTCAGCGATGGGCTTCGGGTACGGTTATGTTGGGTTTATTTAGGCAGCTTGACTTTTTGTTAAATAGAGTCTCTTAAACCCAATATTACTCGATCTCACATTGCTTCATCTAAGTTCAGGAACTCACATGCTCCCCCCAATTGTCGGGGCTGCCACAAAATCAGCGATGTTCTCGCCTTCTTTTTGTCGTCTTAGGTAAATTTCGTGCCATTTGATAAGGTTTGGAACTACTGGCACGTAATGAGCCTTCAGATACTTCGCATGGAAGTTTGGGCCCAGTCATTGCTTCTCACGTTCTGGGCTTCGTTAATGCTTGGCCATTTTGAAAAAATCGTTGGCGCACAATTGCGTTACGAAGACAAGCCCTCTTACGGCTCGTCTGAGATTCTCTCCATCACGTCTACTTAACAAATACATTTGGAAAGTCTACGTAGGGATTTCCCAATCCGCTTCATGGGATTGAAGGTGTGGGGCCGGGGTTGGGCAATTAAATTTCCAGCCCCATCCCCCGTCTTTTCCCAAGTCTGCGTTTTAGTTCACCGCGTGCACAGTCTCGCATTTTAGGACATCCCACACTTCGTCGCCAAGTGTTCGCTTAGGAAAAAGACGCGAGGCAGACGGTGTGCCGAACGAATACAGATCTGTGTATTTTTTAAGCAAAACAAGGAAAGAACTGGAACATTGTTGCGTCGAAGCGCGGCAGCAACCCTTATAAGCGTCTGCCTGCCGCTGTAGCCAATGACAGTAGTTTAATCTTGCCGCTTAAGCGGCCCTGCAGATACCAATCCCTATACTGGCTTTTTTAGCCAATCAGAATAGCGAATTAGGAGTCTACTATTTTCATACAGAACACTTCCAAACTTGGATAAGAAAAGTTGGGCAGGACAAAAAAAATGGAGTAAAGCCAGAGTAGGATCATATAGAACAACTGGCAGAGTTGTTCTATATCTATCAACTTCATGTGAACTCTCTTTTCCCTTTGAAGTGCAGTTTGAATGACAAGCAATGCAAACCTGTTCCTTGTACTGTAGGATTGCCAGCATTAGCAATTCTTACTTGGTTCTCTCGCCTGCCACCTTTCTGCCTTGAGGAGAAATAATGAGATGCAGTCTACATATAAGGAAGGATTTGATGGAGAACTGTAAACTATTTTGGAAAGTGGGATTGGGTCTCTGGGCCAACATTTTTATTCCTGTCTTTTAGTGAGCACTTCCCACTGCCAATGATAAAGAAAGAGGGCACCAGTGTTTTCATAAGACTGTTGCCCATTGCTTCAACAAAAATTGCATTAATTGCATGTCAGAATTTGGCTGACTCTATTTTCACTGAAAAGCTTTGAAGCTACATGATCTGATATCAGCTTTTATATTTCTCAGTGTGGCTAAGGTGCAGAATTGCTACTTTACATATTTTAGCAAACAGTAAATGTTCAGATTCTTTTTGTAAATCTAATAACTGCAAGTGAACAAACAAAATGCTAATCTCAAGGCCCTTGGGAAGTCTTTATTAAAAAGTTTCTCTAAGGAAATATAGATGTTAGAATTCTTATAAAAGTCATTTTCTATTTGTTTATTTATTTGTAATATGTTTTGCTTCAAATGACTCAGAACAAAGTAGACATGATCTCTACATTTTTTGAAGCTAAATTTCCTAAACTTCATAGTAGAACTACATTACACTTTTAAAATCTGTCCAATCAAATACTTTTCTGATTAAATATTACTGATGCCACTTAAATGAACAATACAGAATTTTATTGAGGAGTGGGATTTGATAATGATAGCCTAATTCATATCTCTCCCCAGACATAGTTGGCTCATACTAACCACACCTTCTCCAATTTGAAATGTGCCAATGTTTTAAACTACAAATCCTATTCTCTGGAGTCAGAATTACTATTGTGGTTAAAGATGAGGAGAATTGTAGCACAATACATTTGAAGGTTTTTAGATTTTTCCAGATTGGAAGAACTATACAATGGTAGATATTAAAGTCTCCACACACATATTGCTCAAGATTTGTTGTTTGATATTGCTCAAGATTTATTGTTTGCAGTTAGCTATGCATATGCCTTATCGAGCAGCCTTCTTCCTAAAATCCAGATGACCCCAATCCTGTTAGCCTTCTGTCCTCAGGCATTTGGGCTGAATGATTAAGTTCTGCTGTTAGTTTTTCTGACTGGGATTATTTTGGCTTTTCCAGATTCCATTTTTTTTAAATCCCTATATTCTGGTATATATATTAAAATCAAATATTTGTGAATCAATATTTTGTGAGAAGTTAACATGTTTTGCGAGTATATGATATAGTTCGAACTCAGGAAAGTAGACTGATCCAATAAATCTTACTTAGATGAACTATGGATAGGCATTCAGTGCAAAAACAGATTAAATGTCCTATATGTATTAGTAGCCTTACATTAGGCAATCTTGAATGATGCAAAATAGTTGTATCCATTCGCTGCTTTTATCTGGCTCCCTAAAATGCTTGATTAGAATACTTTTCCCATTTTCCTCAAACAACATTGCAAGTCATTAGTAAGGATCAGAATTATACTTAGAATGTCAGCTTTCTGTGCCAATACTTTCTGAAAATATTTTTGTCACTGAATGTTTGCTGCCTGTATTTTGAGAAATATTTTTAAAAAATATTTTGTAAAAAGATTAGCACTGGTGCAGTTTGCATTGAATTCACTGGATGGCATCTAATAATGGGCTTTATGTTCTTTTTAAAATGCTTTATAGGTAAACCTCATTTAGCAACTGCCTCATTTAGTGACAGTTACGAAGTTTATACTTTGCAGTTATGATGGTGATGGGAAAAGTAACTTTGCAACCAATTCTCATAATCTTTGCAGGAAAGGAAAGCTGAAAATGATGAGCACAGTTGCAATTTCAGCTAGCAACTTTTTCACTTAAGATCCAAGTTGCTAGTCCCTGTTGGAGTCAATAAACAAGGACTGCATGAAAGGCCAACAGGAGAAACAACTTCTCTTTCCCATTTACACTGATTTACTGAATACAAGTCTAGTGCTCTTCCAGAAGAGTGCTATCCCAGGGTGTTGTTTTTTTTAATCTAAGATTTTTCAAAACAGCACTAAACCCATATATTTAAGAAGCCTGTGTATTATCTGACTAGCATTTTCTGAATGAATGTTATAGCTGAATGGTTATTTTTTTTCCTCCTAAAGAAAAATACACTGGATCAAGGAGGAGAGAGTAGAAACAGCCTTCTCTTATTTTGTCTGCCAAGAATATACAAAATGTTTGCAGTCTCGAGCCATTCTCTACAATATGCACATATACAATTAATGTAGCTCCCTTTTATCGTACATAATTTTAACTTATACTTCACTTTCTTCATAAACATACTGAATTTTAACTGTGCCTTCTTTATTTTAAGTCTTCTGATAGGAACATGCTTGCTGCTGTTTGAGCTATGCCATTGTTGAAATCCTGAGAGTAAAACAAACTCAAATAGAGTCTTCCAAAAGGCTGCCTTTTTCCTTCTCTCAATCTGAGAAGATAAATGTTACTCTATTAGAAGCTTTGCCCTAACACTGAAGCTGCTTTCAACATCTGTGCTAGTTAGACAGGTACAAATTAATGCAATAAGTCTGATTATCACAAGGATAAATAAATGCCACTGTGAAATAGATTCACATTTCTTTCTAGTCCTCCAAGTATGCATTGTTTGAGAACGAGGGATTACGCCTGCACAATTCCATCTGGTAAGAGCAATAGTATGCCTTAATGTATGTCAATTGTTGACACAAGTGGTAAATTGGGCATTAGTCTCCACTCGAAACAATAACACTTTTGCTCTTCGAGGTAAGAATTCAGCCTCTGAAATCATTGAGGGCAACCCTAAAAGCAAGCATATATGTGGCTTTTGTTTTGCTTGTTCATAATCTGAGCACATGTGTTAATGGACTGATCCTTTTACACTACATAATTTGTTATGCAATAACACAGTGTCTTTAGCTTCTAAGGCTTTTCCTTACTTGCACCTAAGCATGACACAGCCATAGCCAGTTTGCATCTTCTTTTCTGCTGTGTCCTTATAATGTTCAGTTTACTTAATCATGAATGAGATTGGTTTATATCAGTGTCAAACTCGTGTTGTCACATTGTCATCACATGACATATCGTGACCTTCCCCCCTTTGCTGAAATGGGGGGGGCAGGGTGGCCAGCACGCGATGCATCTGGCCCATGGCCGTGAGTTTGACATCTCTGGTT
This sequence comes from Laticauda laticaudata, assembly GCA_004320025.1. Classification (NCBI taxonomy): domain Eukaryota; kingdom Metazoa; phylum Chordata; class Lepidosauria; order Squamata; family Elapidae; genus Laticauda; species Laticauda laticaudata. The sequence continues at coordinate 5,987 of BHFT01003259.1, read as the reverse complement.
TAAATCATCTTCAAATGTACTGATATTAAGTAGTCTCTTCTCCTAAGTTAACAACATCCAAAAAAATGGTAAAATGTGTAAAATCATCATTCATTACCAAGTCTGTCCATTCATTACCTAGGTACATCCAAGGCAAAATCAAATGACTAGAAGCAGATTGGATTGGAGTGCTAACTATTGGCTGTTGCAGGGTGATATGAGCATATGTTGCCCAGTGCCATTTAGTTGTGAGATGGACAGTATATACATTAAATAAGTAAAAGTGTGCCCACCTCTCTAGTCCTTGGTCCACCTCATCTGCTGACTTTCTACTGTTGTTTTCCCTAAATGGCTGGACACAGCAGCACAGTACCAGTGGGCCTCTGCATTGTAAAAGAACAGTCAAGCTATACTTTCTTTTTAGCAGATTTAACTGTGTTTTATTGGTTTAGATGAAATAGCAAAATGATTAAATAATGTAGCCATCCATTCCCTTTCACTTCTACCCAAAGCACACTTGGTTGCCTTCTAAACAAAGCATTAAAAAATATGGAAAACAGTTTTTATTGCACTGGAAAGGAAAAGTATCTATATGCTACTAAAATTTCATGTCTGAAACTTGGAAAATGGTGCACCACATGGTAAAATATTTTAAACTGAGGTTCCTCAAATGGGCTAATTTATCAACTGCATCCAAAATCTGAGATCTATGGCTCCCGTGGAATTGAAATTTTGCTGATTTTTATCATAGCACATTTTATGATATAATACAAAATATAAACCATTTCCTGTGGTCAACTCCTGTTATTTGGCTGTGCTATACAGTTCAATATGGGCTACTTTCAAGGTACACATCTCTCTGAATATCTCCCAGAATTTTTCATAACCTTTAAAGTACATTACAAGATCTGCCATTGTTGAAAGCATTGAGGAATCTGGTAAGGAACTATCTCTGAAATGATGATCCAATGAGTTATGGCCTAGTCCTAAATAAAAGTGCTGCTTATGATTGTAGTCTCTCATATCTACTTTTTAAAAGTTTGTTCCTTCTGGTTGTGGTAGAATGGAGAGAGGGACACAGTCATACACGAAGACCAAATCCATTGCTGAAGAAGTGGCATGACTGGCAGATGTTCTTCCCATCAGATGATGACATGCTAAAGAGCACAGACAGTAAAGTCAGGGGACTTAATCAGTTACTTTGCTGATTACTCAGAAACAAGCAGTGATTTAGAAAGATCAGATGCACAAGAGCAGGATAGGAATTGGCTATGAGGCCTATACATTTCATGCTAGGATCATTTCCCGATAACCTGAAACTGGTGGACAGCATTTTAACTCAGCACTGAGAAAAGAACCTGTAAATAACCATATTTATTCATATGATTGCTGGAGTAAAGGCAATTGAAGGCCATTGCACTGGAAAATAATTTTTATTGCTACTGAACGAACATATTGAATGGACTGAGTTCAAAACTTGTCAAGGCAAGAGAATGGAACTTCAAAATTCAAAGCAATGAAATGGTTTTCAAATGACCCAGAATACACCAATATATACTTTTTGTTTTGTGCCTGTGATCCATTATTTCAGCATAGCAAGAATCAGTGTGTGTGTGCGTGAGCATGTGTGTGATTTGTAGCAAATGCATACATAGTTTGTAAACTTCCTTTGTATGAAGAAACCACTTTGAATGTCACATAAAGCAAAAACCATCAGATGACTTCAATTCTTAGAAATATTGTCTTTGCTATTTTTTAAATTAAACACTGTAGGGAAAACACAGAAGACTAAATTCAAAAAGATTAAAAAAGTAAACAGCAAATAAACAAGGGATTTAAGATTAGTTAATATATTACAATTTTCCAGTATACAATTAATTATGAATTATTGCATATTGTGTGACAGCCAGTTTAGTGTAGTAGTTAAACTCACTAGATTAGAAACTGGAAGACTGAACTCTTGTCTTGCCTTTGTCCTGAAGCCTTCTGGGTGACCTTGGGCCAGTCACTCTCTCTCATCCCTAGAAGGTAGGCAATCACAAACTGGTTTTGAAATCTTTCCAGAAAAACTGCAAAGCAATGGCAATAGCAGTACCGCCTCATAGTGCTTTACAGCACTCCCTAAATGGTTTACAGTCAGCATATTTCCCCCCAACAATCTAGACCCCCATTTTACCGACTTCAGAAGGATGGATCAACCTTGAGCCAGTTAGGCTCGAACTGTTGGCAGTCATAAGAATTAGCCTGTAATACTGCATTCTAACCATTGCGCCACCACAGACTTTGAGCTTTGTCACTTCAAACCAAAACTGACTCCAAAGCACCAACAAAAAAGGGGAAAAAATATAATCCCAGTACATCATTTTGCAAAATTAAAAATAAACATTAAGAACTGTGATCAGTACAGTATGCATCATCAATTAAAGCTACAATACACTGAGTCAAAAGATAAAATCTGTTCTGATTTAAATATCTGATGAAATAAAACATTCCCTATTCTGAAATTAATAAGTATATTGCTGGTTGAAACAGAAATTAAACTTTTAAAATTTGTTTCATTCTAATATGAATCATTTTTCAAAACTGTTTAGCTTTACAACATTAACCAAATACAGAGGAGCAAAAAATTCTGATTTTAAATTTCATTACATTTTCAGCAATTTTAGAAAACAAATTATTCATTTTAGCAGTCAAAGCTGGTGTGATATACCAACAATAAAACATAACCATTTTCTCTAAGTTTAATATTTAGCATAAATTAATATTCTTCATTTAAAATTGGAATTATTGCATCTTTATTACTGCATTCAAATGTGGGATTCATTTAATCATGCAGCCCTTGACTTGTTTGGATTCTGAGTCACTTTACCAATAATTTACAAATCAAGCTTAATAAATGTTCTGAATTATATATTATAAATTTTTTGAATTTAGTCAAGTCTTTGAATGTTTCCCTTTGTTTCTGTAAATCAATTTTTTATTGAGCTACTATTTTGAAAATGCTGAAGAAAAAACAAGCAAATTAGACTATTGTGAAATTATATTTTTAAAATATTTAATCTTCATCGGATCTTTATGCTACTAATACCTCTCACTGTCTTTAACTGTTTGTCTGTTTATATCATGTTAGCCCAAATGGTGCATGTGCCATGACAATTTTTGAATGAAAGGATCTATAATCTTCTAACTTAATCTTAAAAGATCTGGGACCCATTACTCTTGTGGTATTGAAAGGTTGACAATGTTCAAACCAGCCTTATTTGCAAAGTTGTGGTCATTGCAGCATCCTTGCAGTCATGTGATCATAATTTCCAATGCTCCCTGCCAGCTTCCCAAAGCAAAATCAAAAGGGAAGACAGTAGAATGTCAAAAGTCCCACTCCTGCTTTTTATGCCTGCCTGTTTGCTTTCCATTTATCTGGAATAAATTTATTTTGTATTTATGAAGTATATTCTTTGATGATCACAGGATTGTCCATGGGATTAAAAAAAATATGGTGGATCAAAAATTTAATGTTTATTTAGTCACATCAAACAACTCTACCTTTTTCTCAAAGAATAACCCAATGGATCAGTGTTATCCATCTAATAATTAAATCTTGCAATCTAAATGAGTTATTAACTTTATAATGAACGAATGTTTTATTATTTTCCTTCTTGTAAAAGTAAACTTTTAAGAACAAAGGAAGAGGAAAATCAGAACTTATTATTTTCTTGACCTTGTCCCAGAGATTTAGTACATTATTTTATTTAATTCTGTTTAATCAATCAAACTATATAGAGCATCTAGAATTTCTATCCTTTGCCTAAAAGCACCTGGGTGGTACAGAGATACAACATATTATGAGACCCACATTAAGCAACCATCAAGTTAACTCAGTTTAAAATTAATGTCTTCTCTTTGCTAATTCAAAGTATTGTGTAATACAATGAAAAGTCATTTGTGTAATACAGCCTACAGCATCTATGGTCTAATGTCAGAATATTTTAGTGAAATTTTAAAACATATTTTTTTGTGTGTGGAACTTGATGTGACGCAGTTACAAAAGAAATATATTCCACACATTAACTTTGTTGAGCTTTAACAATGAGGTTTGTTTAATGGTCAAGAATTTTTAACTGTCAGGTTTCTGTTTCAGTGAGAAAGAAGAGTCAATTAAGCCATTTTGGACTGTCTTTCCTGACAAGCAATGGTATTTAAGAGAAACCCTGGGGCCTCCTGTTGTATTTGATATTTAGCAGTTTGGGCTTCAAAGGCATTTCATATTTAGTGATAGATTTGCAACATAACTGTGTTTATTAGGCAATATTACTAACAAAACTGTTATTTGGTACATGGGTAACTTGCTAGAAATGTCAGTATTTGACAGTTTATGCTACCTGGTTAAAAACTATAAAGACACTACTAATAAATGACATCCAAATAGCTTAAAATATGCAAGGCATATTATATTGTACGATCTGTCCACTTGAGTCAAGAAAATGATTCCATTGCTTGATGGATGATCTCAGGGAAAAGGTATTTCTCAGGACAATAGAAATAAAATGATCAGTAACATGGGAAAAAATGATTGTTTTCATTTTCATGAAAGCCTGGCTAGTTTTGACCCATGAGTTATTAACTGCCTTCTGGTAGACAAAATAACAGACAATTATTTCTTTATTTTCAGTTTTTGTATATTTGTTGAAAAAACAACATTTCTTCCAATAGTCCTGCAATTGCTGGTCTGGTTGCTCAGCCAAAAAGGCCCGAGTCCTGTATATTTGTCATCAAGAGCAATAATAACCTAGCACAGTCCTTGTTAACCTGGGTGATAATTGAACACCTCCACATATTCTTTAATAGAGAGGCATGCTTTGTCTGGCTCCTCTGATGAGCCTTGTCAAGTATGCATTGCTCTCATCTTCCTCAGAGCACGTAAGTCCCACAACTGCATCATGGTACTGCCTCACTGGGTATGATTATTATTACATATAAAAATGTGAAAGTGCAGGCTAAGATAGACAGTATACCTGATTTATTCCTGTACTGCCATATTGAATTATTTTAATAAGTTCTCTTCCTCAATTCCTCATATGTTTTTAGTGTTCTCATGTTAAAAAACAATTCAATGGTACATGAGAAGTAATGGGTACTCTCCAGTTTTCTTTATCTTTCTAATTCATGCATGAGAGATTCATCTTTGCCAGGGGTGTCAAGCTTGATTGCATTGAGGACCACATAAGTGTTGTTTGACCCTGGGGGCTGGGCTGGGTATGACCAGGGTGGATGTGGCCAGTTTGACATCACCCGTGTCGAGGGTGCCTGTGGCCGGAGCGCTCTGCCAGAGAAAACGGGCTCCCAAGCTCCGTTTTCAGATGGGACAACCTACTGTAACCCTCTGCCAGCAAAAACGGAACTTTAGAAGGCCGTGTTTTTGCTGACAGAGGCACCATGAGCTAATCTTTCAATATTTCTAGGGTGACCCCTCAGGCCAGATCTGAGCACCTCATGGGCCGGATCTGGGCCCTGGGTCTTGAATTTGACACTCCTATGCTGTCCAGTGCAGATGATGGCCACTGCCAGAGTTTTCCGGTGTCTGCAATAAGGGTATTAAGCAAAGAAGTGAACAATATGTGCAATAAACTAATTCTATACAAATACCTATTTGAAAGCCTTTTGCATTCTGATAGGAAATGTCTTAGTTCATCCAGCTTTAATATTTTTTTAATGTTTTTGTTTCCACAACAAAAAGAAAACTGAGATCTCTGAGAGTTTGCATCCAAACACATTCAAACGTTTCCAGGAAAAGGTTATGTTAGAGGCACAGATATAATGGATAGTGCTGTAAGCAGGTGAGCATGCACATAATAACCATCCCTGAGTAGAAAGAAAACTAAATGTTGGTGCCCAAAAATTCAAACAACACATACCAAATAACACAAGTCATCGTTATCTATCTATCTATCTATCTAATCTATCTATCTATCTATCTATCTATCTATCTATCTATCTATCTATCTATCTAT
>BHFT01003258.1:0-48712 GCA_004320025.1 Laticauda laticaudata | reverse complement strand
AGAGAGGATGAAAAATGGAGGCAGTGAGTACAGAACGGATGAATTGCGTTAACCAACGGATGGCAAGTGTTTCTCTCTGTTTTATATCCTCTTTCCATCTGTTGGTGCAGTGTGACATAGACTTTAGACGGATGGGTACTGAGACCAGTAACATTTGGAGAACTTCAGGTCTCTTGCTGCTTTCTAAAATTTGGTTTTACTAGGCATACACACAACACATTAATTTTCTACAGTAAGTGTGATTAATTTCACTTATTTAGAAGAGATTTTATAACTTTTGCATGCTTGTTAAAGTTGTTTAATAAAATAATGTTGATTTTAATCCAGGTTTTTGATGTTAAAATGCTCCAGATATATTTTCAACAAATAAATAATTTTAAATCTTCAAATAAAATAATAACACTAGTCTGAATGTAATTTGTTAGATATTTACAAGTTCAGTTAGAATGATTATACATGGATATTTAAATATTGGAATTCTAAAATTTTAACATTAGAGCAGGGCTGTCAAATTACCCACCCACAGGCCAGATGCCTCACATGCTGGCCACACCCCCGCCTGGTTTAGCAAAGGGGAAAAAATGTCTTGATACGTCATGTGATGCCGCCATGAGTTTGACACTCCTATACTAGAGAGTAAATGGTGGACCACTGTTGAGGTAATTCCCTGTGAGGAGAATGAGCGCATACAAGGAGACATATTGAGAGAAGTGTTTGAATAATACACACACAGCACACAGATACACTGTACAGTAAATGTAGGTTTTTACTTCCCTAAACGTTTAAGCAAAGTTCAAGATAAGCAATCCAAAGTCATTCACAGGTTAAATCAGTCAGTTTTCAGTCCAGGGATAATCCAATAACAAAGTCCAGTGTCAGAAACAATTCAGTAACAGACTTACATCAAATCCAAGAATAACAGTCCATTTAGGAGGAATGGCAAAACTCTCCAATAGAAGGAAAACAGAGACACACTGAGACTTTTCTGAGACTAAGACTAGGACTAAACAACTCAGGTTTCTGGCTCCATTTTATGGCCATTTGAGAAACCACACCCAATTACACTTTTAGGATTCTCTTAAAGAGGCAGTATTAAAATGTCTATCCAGGTTTATATATTTTCTAACCCAAATAGCTGTTAGGTGACTTACATTCCTAACAACCACACATGGTTTCCACATGTGGATCAACCATTATTTCCACAGTTCTTCAGCAGTTGGAGTTCAATGATATCTGCAGGGATGCACTTTTCCCAATGATATAATAGACAACTGAATGGTTACCTGAGTTTCATCCTCAGGATTATACTGGATAAAAGTTAGAAAACATACCAGGGAAAAGTAATTACACTATCATACAGCTACAAAGTATTACACAACTAACACTTCTTTTGGTGTGTTTGGCTAGAAGAATAATGCAGCAAAGTCTCTAGATACTTGTTAAAAAAGAAACTCAGATATGTAAGGTGGATTATTGTTCAGTGTTTTGTTCTGTGAGGAATAAACACATTTTGAAGGAGGGTTTGGCAAAATCATACTTGATCTTGATCCAGCACAGCTTCCTCCAATTCATGTTTTTCAACTAAGGCCACAAATCCCAAAATGACCAGGTCAGGGGATCTGATCCAGTAGCCATTCTGGCTACTCATGTCTTTTTCTTGAGGTGGACAACTATGGGACTAAGACATTGAGCAAGAAGCTTCCAAGCTAAAGCTTAATCAAGCAAATAGAATGATCAAAATTTATACTAAAAGAAGCAGCATTAAAAGGCATGGGTCAAACTCAAGCTTGGAGTTCAAGGCACAAAGGAAAGAAAATACAAGGAATAAGTTCAAATAGTTGGAAAACAAGACCAGGTCAATTACCCAAGCAATCAGATAACAAGGGTTAGGTTCTCAATCCAGAAGCTTCAATGAAAATATGTTGCTAATTTTCATTGTTGTTGTTCAGTTGTTCAGTTGTGTCCGACTTTTCGCAACCCCATGGACCATAGCACACTAGGTGTCCCTGTCCTTCACTGTCTCTTGAGTTTGCCCAAATCCATGTTCATTGAATGGATGACACTATCCAACTATCTCATCCTCTGCCGTCCTCCTCTCCTTTTGCCTTCAATTTTTCCCAACATCAGAGTCTTTTCCAATAACTCCTCTCTTTGCATTTGGTGGCCAAAGTCTTTGAGCTTCATCCTCAGTGTCTTCCAAAGAAGAGTCAGGGTTGATTTCCTTTAGGACTGCTGTCCAAAGAACTCTCAAGAGTCTTCTCCAACATCACAGTTCGAAAGCATCAATTCTTTGGCGCTCAGCCTTTCTTATAGTCCAATTCTCACAGCCATAGACTATTATTCATTAAAAAAATGTTCCATAGATTCTGTCCAAGGTCAGTAGGGCTAATTAAAATGCAGAGTTGCTCCTAACTTCAAGGTGGAAAATTATCCTTAAAATTTGGAGTGTCTCAGCCTCCCATTCCTGGGCCTGTGTCACTCTTGTGATTTTGGAGTCTATAACTTCATAAAAGTAAAAATCCAGAGTTACAAGGTTGGAGGTAGCAGCAGGACATTTTGTCACTGCCACATGTTCTCTTCAAGATCAGGTTCCATTCCATGTCATTGTTTGTCACATTTATGACATGTAGAGCAGTATAACATCTAATAGTGCAGATATCAGTTCTGGATGAAAGACAGCACTTTTAAGGTTGACAGATCTCGACTGTGAAAATCCAAACTTCTCATTTTCTGGATCTCTACTGATCTATAGCTTGCAGCCCATAATTAGTAACTCTCCCTTTGTTAGAAGTCAACAAACATATATGTGTATGTATGTATGTATGTATGTATGTATGTATGTATGTATGTATGTATGTATTTGCTCAATGGCAAATTGTTATGCCCATTAAAATGAAAAAAAAACACATTGAAAGCAAATTTGGATAAACTGATGGGTTCAGCCAAGAAAACTCTCATTTTCTCTGTATGTTGCATACACTCCCAATAATGAAATATTACGGTATATATAGAATGAACTGGCTTTTTATGGGAGCTTATTGGTGTTTCAAAGATAAGGAAAGGGTTTGCTTTTTAACTTCTTTCAAGTTGTTGAAAGAGAAATGGCTCCAATAAGGTATTTATCTCTAGGACATTGTAAGTGTTTATTAAAACCAATTAGAGATCATTGTAGTTTCCACAAGCAGAGCAATGAAAATTAAGCTTGAAAACTATGCAATTAGCTATCAGATTAGTTCTTTTAATGGCAAGAGCCAATGTTTATGTAATCAGTTTACAAAATCAGTTTACAAAATCACGCAGCCCCAATTCTATGCATACTGACTCAGAAGTAAATCTTCACCAATTCAATGAAGCTTGTCCCTAACTGAGTATTTATCAGGTTATAGTCTAAAAAACTACAAACCTTAAGTAACAATATAGCCAAGTTTAAACCTGGTTAACACAATAGCATTGACATTAGCACTGGCCTGACAGTAAATCTAAATAAATCTAAAGTAAATCTAAATTAGCATTTTAAATTCATGCCTAAGTGCAAAGTCCCTAAAAATATGCCAGTGAACGGGTAGAGATGGATTTTATTAGCTGAGTCAGGTTGATTCTCAGGATATCAAATTTCTTGTGCTGAGCAAGAAGGAGAAATATCCATTAGAGAAATCAAGAAGAGGTCAAAGATGGGATGAAATAAGAAAGGATTTGACTTTCCAATCTCTTGCCAAAATGAAAAATGCTCTCAATGCTGGTCCAGTTAAATAATTTTCAACACAATGAATTCATGAGCAATATCAAATTTCAATATAAGGTGAATGTTGAAAACCGCAACATTATAACTCAAAAGTAAACTTCAGTAGTCTTACTCCCACAAAAGGAATCCATCCACTTTTATGGTCGGAAACTCACCTTATGATAGGTGGGACACACACTCCACTTAAACGATTATTTGGTATTTCATGACTTGATCTGAAATTTTAGGTGCAAAATAGCTGCCTTTGAACCCACTGCCACATTCAAGAACTCAAACTTCGTTTCAGTCATTTTGTTAATAATATGTCCATCTTTTTATTTTCCTTTTAAAAATAACTTTACATATAATTTGTTCTTCTCCCCAGCTAATTTAGAACACCAATTTGATACGATATGAAATATATTTGAATTGATACACGTTTGCTAATTTAGGTTTTATTTGTTTAAAAACTGATCATACTGATAAGTTCATCAGATAATAAGATAATATTGATAATAATTCTCCATGCATATGAACATATCAGTCTGGCAGTCATCTCTGCCAAATTTGAGAACATTCAGAGCACTAAGAATAATAAATTCTAGCAGTGTAAATATGAGGGCTATCCACAAAATAGATTACATTTTCGTCTGTAGCAAGAAGGGGTGGAGCTAGCATGGCCATCTTTGGTCTGTGTGTCTGCCACTTAGTCTGCATCTAGTCGTACTAGTGGGAGGTTCGTATCATTGCCCGTTATTTCACAACAAACATTTGAAATGTGTGCTGCAACTGAAAATCCTGGGAGTTATGAGGTGCAATCAGTGATAAGGTTTTTGTTGGCAAAAAACCATAAACCAATTGAAATTTTTCAGCAACTGTGTGAAGTGTACGGGGACAACATCATCACTGAAGGTGGAGTGCGACAATGGTGGATTAAGTTTAAAAATGGACGAACTAATGTTCATGATGAACAGAGGAGTGGACATCCGAGCATTGTGACTGATGAACTGGTCACGAAAGTCGATGACAAGATTCGTGAAAACCACCGCTTCACAGTTACGGAACTTTTGCTTAGTTTTCCACAAATTTCACACAGTTTGTTGCATGAAATTGTTACACAAACGCTAGGCTACCACAAATTTTGTGTAAGATATCTGCCAATATTCTCAAATGAAGAGTACAAGGGTTCAATACTGAAATCTACATTGTTTCTAGGAATGCAAAGTGGCTCCTGATAAAAAATATGAAAAAATGATAGATATAGATTTTTGTATCTGCACATGAGGAAGTCTATGAAAAGAGAACAGTCTTCCCAAATGTCTTTGTGGCCTTTGGTACACCCTAGACATTTCTACTTGTGACCAACTCCATCATATTTTCTCAAAAAAAGTCATCAGTCAAGTGGACAGCTCTATAAAGTACACATGAGGACACAAATAAATGAAAACTACTTCCATTGGATTAATAGAAAATGAGGATGGAAGCATTTTTATTTTAAAAATGTCCTCCCATTTCAACAACTGCAGATTCTTCCCTAATCTCTGTACTTAGCCTGGAAGTGCCACTTTCCCATCTGTTAGCTTTCTTCCAACAAATTATAAGAATAATTATAAGAATAAGAAGATACATAATGTAGATAAAAGATGACAATAAATAAAGAATGGGGACAGACAGGTCCCAATCTTAAGTATTAATGTGCAGGACTGCCAGGAACAGAACCACATTAGCACCAATATTTTGTGAATCGTGTTCTTAGATTCAATGAATTATGCAGGTGGATGAATGGAAGAGAAGCAATCTGAGCATAATGATTCATCTATGCAAAATAAGAACTAGTTGTTTGCCTTTTCATAAAGTAGCTCAAAAATAGTTGCAAGCCTGCTGATAATAGAATAGAATAGAATAGAATAGAATAACAGAGTTGGAAGGAACCTTGGAGGTCTTCTAGTCCAACCCCCTGCTTAGACAGGAAACCCTACACCACTTCAGACAAATGGTTATCCAATCTCTTCTTAAAAACTGCCAGTTTTGGAGCACCCAGAACTTCTGGAGCCAAGTTCCACTTATTAATTGTTGTAACTGTCAGGAAATGCCTCCTTAGTTCTTCTCTCCTTGATTAGTTTCCATCCATTGCTTCTTATCCTACTCTAGGGTGCTTTGGAGAATAGCTTAATTTCCTTTTCTTTGTGGCAGCCCCTGAAATATTGGAACACTGCTATTATGTCACCACTAGTCCTTCTTTTCACCATCATTTAAATTCAGGAACAAATCCCATTGTAGCAATATTTCAAAATGTTTATATTTGAGGGGGGAAAATAAGAAAGTCAAACCTTTACTCTGAATTATGGATATGCAGTGCTTTGGAAATAAATTGAAACAGTTGCTTCAAAGCACACAGGAAGATAAATGTTGCACTTTTCTGCAACACTTTAAAGCAGCAACATCTTTTAGTGGGATTGCACACTGCCCTCTACCGCTGCCATGCCCCCAAAGGCAAACTATTAACCCTCTTTTGGAGGCAGAATCCACCATATTACAGAGCTCTCTTTTGGTCCCATTGTTACACTCTTAAGTATAGATAAAAGCATCATATTTTTACTTTAATATTTAATAGAATTTAGTTGTTTATATTAATTCACCTTCACACTGGAAAATCTTCTGCTAATTCAGATAATATGAAGTATATTACCATGAAATATTAGGACAACCCAATGACATTTGAAAAATCCATAGAAAAAGCAGCCTGGGAACAAGATCAATAAGCATAATTCAAAACTTAACTAGAAGGGATCATGACTGCAGTGGCATCTCATGGAGTAAAATATTTCAAGAAAACTGAAAGGAGTAATTCAGGCAGTCACCAGGAATCAATACTGACTTGAAGGCACTGGAAAATAGTATAATATGCAACTTGAAGTGACTCCTGATGCAGAGGTGGTAAACAGCAAGTTCGGACCACCAATAGATGGAGAACTGGTAGCGGAAATATTGAGTAGTTCAGAGAACTTGTAAATACCACCTCTGACTGGTCCCACCCCCATCTATTCTCTTCCTCCTGGGTCCCAGCTGATTGGCTGGATCTTCTGTAGTCGTCCTGAATGGAGCTGGAAAGCAGGTTATTGGCGTGGGGTGGGAATATGGATTTTACAGTGTCATTCCCCAGACACACCCACCAAGCGATGCCCACCAACTTATGCCATGTCCACCAAACCATGCACAAAGAACTAGTAGTAAAAAAAATGTATCCCATGGCTGTCCTGTTCGCTTATGAAGGTTAAAATCAAAGCAGATCAAAATAAGAAAATAGCAACAACAAAGTCCATATATTGCCACCCAATTATCAAACAGCTCCACAGCTTCCATTCCATATGTGTCTTTATGTCAGGCTGCCTTGATGCTTTAGGGAAGGAGGGTAGGGTCTTTCAAAGGGTGGGACCATTACCAAAAAGGATCAGTTTTAAGTTCATGACACTTTGAGCTCTCATAGGAATGAGACCACAAACATCATCTCCTCTTCAGCACCACTACACTATTTCCACACTGGTGATAAAAGGAAGCTCCAACTTTTTGAGGTTCCTTTTATCACCAGTGTGGATATAGTGGAAGAGTGGAAAAGGACTAGCAAGAAAGGGATTTTTATTTTAAAATAGCTGATGCACACACGCACACACACACAAGTGTGTGTGTGTGCAGTATACTGTATATATGCAATTTAATGCTTTAATTTTGCTTAAATAAATTTAACTTTGTATGAATGTATGTTTTTAAATTACACTATATAGATTGCACACACACACACACACACACACACACGAATGGAGGCATGGGGGAGGGAGAGAGAGATACACTCACCCACCAATAGGAAGAAAAGTGATGGCTTTTCTTAAACTGTTACCAGAGGTGGGATTCTACCAGTTCACACCTATTTGCTAGAACCGGTTGTTAACATTCTAAGCAGTTCCGAGATTCGGTTGTTAGAAGAAATTACTGGTCTAATCCTGTCAGGAAGGCAGGAAGGAAATATTCTGGTGTCGCTTACAGAAACTGCCTCTCCATTAACCCTTATTACATTCTTGGCAGGACTAGAGTTCCTGTCTCAGGAGCTTGTCTGGAATTTTTTCTCCTCCTTTGCTGGTGCTTTGCTTGTGTGGAGTGACCATTCAAAGTTACAATGGCACTGAAAAAAGTGACTTATGACTTTTTCACACTTATGACTGTTGCAGCATCCCCACAGTCATGAGAGGCCAGGTGAGGAGATGTGTGGCTTGATGTGAGTGATATTGAATTGGCCACACCCAACCAATAACTTGATCACCAAGCCATGTCCACCCAGTCACATGGCCACCAAGCCACGCCCACAGAACCAGTTGTTAAAAGAATTGAATCCCACCCCTGACTGTTACCAATGTACTTCAGTCTGAACAGGCTTTTCCTGAGCCAGATAAGAATCTGGATAGCATGAGCATGGGACAGCAAGAGTAACTTAAATGTTGTGCCCTTAGTAAAACCCATGTATGTTGTGATTCAAGATTCTTTCTATATTGTTCAGAGCTATTTCTGATGGGAAAAATATCTGCAGTCCTGATGAGCATATTAGGGATGAACAAAGCTTTGATGAGATAGATGCTTTACTTTGATGAGGTCTTGTGTGAAGCATATCTGCAAAGCTGCTTTGTAAAGCAATGTCAGCTCTTTACCTCTGCTTTTAAATGTTAAGAAAATGGCCACATTCCTGCATTTGGCATTGTTCCGGACCTGCGGTACAGTAATAACCAAGAAGAAGATTTCCCAAATACTCCACTCTCAGATATGGGCTGGAAGAAAAATACATTTCCTTCTTCGCTGAATGAATACTGTGCTTTCTTCATGGTGTGAAGTGGAAATAAACTACAGCACTTTGCAAAGACCTACATAATAATTTTTCTATTAGCAACACAACATAATTCAAATATGTCTTCCTTCTAAAATTGACAAATATGAACAATAATATATAACTATGAATTTGGAAAGGGTAGAAACAGTGATTTCTTGACCAATTTAGCTCAGAAATACGGATCCAAATTGTCCTGTACAATATATACATTTATTTTAATCAAAAACAATGAACACAAAGGGTCACCGAGCTGTGTTTTCAAAAATCATTTTGACAAGAGCTCCTCTTAGTGGCCTGATAAGTTTTCTAATTTCTGCTCTTCAATTCCTGAATATAATTATTATTACAATAATATCCAAATGTAAAAGGAACAATAGCAGAGTGATGTCACTGTATTTCTCATTTCTGCAGGACAAATATAGTGATTATGTGTCCCTACTCAGTTACTAGATGTTTGTCTCTCTTTTGCCTGTTCTCCTGTTGCTGAAGAAAAGTTACATGTTTACTCTGTAAAATCTGAATTGTATAAAATATGCATTTGCCATTCACACAGATATTGGCCAAAGCAAAAGTTGGAGTGTTAGTGATCACAAATTCATTTGCCAGAAGCAATGGCATAAGCAACAAAATCTTAAAATGTGGGAAATCTTTTTATATCCATTTTTTAATTTAAATTTTTTTAAACAAAGAGTTAAAATACAAAACTCCCCCCCACACAAAAAGTTTATAGAAGCAAACAAAAAAGGATATTAAAATGTGTAAAAAAAGACACTAACACATATGTTATGTAAACAAATATATTGCAACAACATTAGTTTCCCCTCCTTGTGAAACAGGCCCAACATTTTGAAATTTCTAACTCTATTTTCAAATTATTGATCTGTCATCTTCGGACAATATTAACAACAATATAGTTAGTCAGAACAATAAAAAATACAAGATTAAAATTTCAAAAATCTCTGTTAACTACCTGTTATTATTATTATTGTTGTTGTTGTTGTTATATAGTATTTATTGACTATGAGGAATCATTGGCTGAATTCTGAGCAAAGACTTTCATTAAGGGAAAATATCCTTTTTCATCAAGTAATGTTTCCATTCAGATGTATATTTGATCATAATTGACAAAGGGACAGCCCTGACCTATTCCAAATCTCACCAGCTCTTATCAAGTAGTTATCCTTGAAATTTGATTGTGAGTGTAGAAAACAAAACAAAACAAAACTTGAATGTACTATGTGAAAAACTCAGATTAAATTTTAACAATCTAATCATTATCTTTATTCGAACTGAGCTGAACATTCCAATTGAAAGGCAAGTCACAAAGAGTGTTGGGGAGAGGATTATTTCAAAATAGGTCATTCAATTCTGATGATATCCACCTATATTTCAGGCTTCACTCCCACCTCTTTTATTCCATGTTTTTCTAGAATTATTCACTTGTGCAGTTCAAACAAGCAGGTGCTCTTATAAGGGCAAGACCAAGAAGACACAGGAAGTCATAGAAGACAAACGTGAAGAAATTTTGTGCATATCTGTTCAAAGTTACAAGGGCACTGATAAAATTATTTATGACCGACCGTTTTTCCCACTTACAACTGTTGCAACATCTCCAGTCACAGTTGCTTGATTCATATCCATGATGGTTGTAGTGTCCTAGGATCATATGAACACTTTTTGCGGCAAGAAAAGTCATAAAATGGGACAAAATTTACCTCACAAGGGTCTCACTTAGCAACAGAAATTTTGGGCTCAATCATGGTTGTAAGTCAAGGACAACCTTCTTTTGAAAGTTTTGTCCCACCAAAGGAGCTGGACACATGATCTTCTATTTCAAACCCATTTTCTAATGCTTCTTGGAATGGAGTTTGCTTTTTTCATGATAGTATAGACATAGCTGACGTTTTCCATTAGCTGTTCTTGCTTCTTCCATTTTTCTCGACAAAACTGGTTTGCAAGTCATCCATTTACATGCCAACTACCATGATTGGTTTTTCTCTTGTCATTTTATTATGATATGCATCCTTTTGCATTGGCTTAGGCTTTCAGTGAATTTAATTTGCCATGATTCCCTTTATTGCCCATTGAGAAGGCAGTTTTCACTATCCTGAATAATTTGATTATATTTGGAAATGTGATGACATAACTCCTCCCCTGACTCAACAAAATAGTCCTGCATAGTTCTCTGCTTACTGCCTTCAGTTGCAATACCTCCCATTCATTCTTATGCTTTTTCTTTCATTTCCAGACCAGTCACTAGTTTACAAGAGGAGTTTGAAATCTTTAAGGAAGAACATGTCAAATCTCTTCTGAAGGCCAAAACTGTAAGCATTGCATCAGTTCTGTATTTGTTTATATATGTGGTGACAAAATATATTAGTCTGTGGAGAAGAGCCTCTCTACCAGTGTGCTGTCCCAGCCAGTCTATGGGAATTGGATAGTTACTTAGGAATTGTGAGCTGTCCCCTTAAGGGAATGCATCATGGGAAATATAGTTAAAGGTATCCTGGGAAGTGTAGTTCATGTCATGTAGCCACATCTGCAATCTTGATTGGTCACTAAATTGACCCTCGAGGGGTTGAGGGAGGTTTCCTCCATTCTTGCCTGGACTCATGAACTGATAACAGCTTTCTTTCTATCACTACATGATAGGTTAGGAAATAACCATCTTTTACTTGCAAGGCTGATATAGAAAGGATTGGTCATTACAGAAAAACTTTGTCACAAATGTGAGTCATGAAGATACCTGATGAACCAATAAATATTCTTTGTTATGGATGTCTTGTTGAGTTATCTATCTGCATCTGTACAGTTTATGAATCCACCTCTGTGCATGAGACAGGACAGTAAAAGATGCATCCTAACCCATCAGAATAAATTTGTTAATTTTGTATTTGTGATAAAGCAATGTAATATTGAAGCCAAGAGTGAATATGCAGTGTTAATATAAACCTGCATGTCCCATCTTTCTCTGTGTGAGCATCGGAATTCTTTACATGCTGTGGATGTTGGGAGGGGCTGGAGTTCCCCACATGCTACAAACAAAGAGATTTTTCTACCCACCCACCTCCCCTCCTCTCTGCTCAATTTGTCTTCCTCTATCTCAGAGACTCTATTTGCATAACAAGGAGAGTTAGAAATTTCCCAGTTCTCAAAAGATAATCAAACCTCAGTTGGAAAGTTTGAGAAATCTTGCTTGTATTTTTAAACGGAAACCAGAAGCTGATTCTGCTATGCTCAATTGAAAGTGAGACAAAACCTTTACAACTGATTAAGATACATCATAGTTCCAGGAAGGGGCTAATTCCCCCTCCTTTTCTCTTCAGCGAAAGAAAGACTGTGTTTCAAATTACAACTCCCAACTGGAAAGTACTAATTTGTAAAAGCAAGGGAGTGACCTAGTATCTCTCATCCATCCCTGTATTCATCCAATTACAAACCCTTTCCAAATGCAATGAGAAAATTTCAGAAATCCTGCATGTATTGCTAAAAAGGAAGGCTTCACATTTTTTCTGCTCTTGGCTGCTTCGAAGAGGCAATAAAGAGGCCAGGGGAATCAAGATTCCTCCGTCTCCAAAGCAACAGAGCACATTCCTTCCCCCTGAAGAGAGTCACTTAATCTAAAGCAGCCTACATCCCCATCTGGTGGTCAAGAAGAAATTTACAGTGAAGTCAAATAATTCTTACCATTTCTTTCCTTTCAAGAATAGGCAGAAGATTCTCCCCCCTCCTTTTCCTTCCACAAAAAAATTAAACCTAAGCAATGCAGCTCACAGCTACATCTGGGTTCAAGGAGAAATTTCCCAGAACTTTGATTTTTTTTTACAATTTCTCAAATGTTGACCAGAGTGATTATCCAATGTCAATCCTTTTTTTTTTTTGAAACTATTGTGCACCATTTAATCAACTTAATTCAAAGGTCCCAAGAGTGACTGCAACCTAACATGTCTTATTGACCCTCTACTGCCACCTTGTGAAGTAAGCGACCCTTATAGGCATATTTTTGCATTCTGCCCTCAAGTCTTCAGGCTATGCTGTGCACATTTTTGCATTCAGCCCTCTAGTCCTCAGACTTTGTGATGTAACTGCTAGTGCCCCCTTCTGTTGCAAGCTCACAATGCACTCTAGAAGCAGCCATACCATGTGCTGTGCTAGCATCGTCCAGATTCTGCAGTGCCACCTACATGCTCAAGTATTAAATCCAGCAGCAATTCTACTTTCTGCTACCTGCTTGTAGCATACCCTATTACAAAAGGAATTGCATGGACACCACTAAATTTTCCAGTCACCTTTTGCCAATTTGAAACACTGCAACTTCCTCAGCCATGACATGTCTCTGATGTACCAAAATCCTCCACCCACCCTTGTTGTAAACATGGAGCCTGATTCCCAACAACCGCCTTTAGATGTCCAATCATATGGAGAAGCCGCGATACCTCCGAAAGCCTATGACCTCTGAAAGAGTAAGAAGCTTACCAAATCCATGGAAGAACACTTGAGATATGATTGGCAGCAGCAATATTGCCACTACACAGACTCATGGGTGAAGCTTGAGAAGATCTGTGATGCCCCAAAACATAAGCTGCCCCCCAAGAAACTCCACACATTGCTAGCTGATCTAGATGCCCTTTTTGCATAGTGGAGATGCAGCGAAAACAACCTCAAGTCCCTCCAGTCAAGACTGGATGACCCCAAACTCCTAATGCAAATCCAATACTTTGAGGAGTTTCACAAGTTATGTGAAGACAGTGTTGAAGAAAGCAAGACAGTCCTCCAGGCAGTGCTCCACAACGCACTTTGGCAGGAAGTAGTGTCAAGGGATCAGGCAACATCCGACATAGCTCCTCGATCATGTGTGTCTTCTTCCCTCCATTCTAAACCGGCTAGATTACAGGCAGGTTCTAGTATCTCACACCAATTCTCTGCTGCTGGCTCCTACCATCCTTCCAGAACATCCTCCCATCATAGTGGCACATCTCAGGCCTCCAAAGCAGCAAGTTATGCCAAACGGTCTGCAGAAGCTGAAGTAGAAGCTGCAGTAGCAGATGCAGATCTATGTGCAAAAGAGGAGTGACACGGCAGAAGGCTATTTAGTGGCTCAACTGGCAGATTGTATTTGGAAATGTGATGACATAACTCCTCCCCTGACTCAACAAAATAGTCCTGCATAGTTCTCTGTTTACTGCCTTCAGTTGCAATACCTCCCATTCATTCTTATACTTTTTCTTTCATTACCAGACCAGTCACTAGTTTAAAAGAGGATTTATCCATCCATGATTGTTTGAGTTTGAAATCTTTAAGGAGGAACTTGTCAAATCTATTCTGAAGGCCAAAAATGTAAGCATTGCATCAGTTCTGTGTCTGTTTATATATGTGGTGACAAAATACATTCGCCTGTGGAGAAGAGCTTCTCTACCACAATCTTGTGCTTCTTCCTTGGCCGAGATTGCTCTTTTCATATTCATAATGATTTCCATCTGTTATGGCAGAAATGAGGGGAGATTTTATTTTCAGTGCACTTTCCCTGAGCTCGCCAGTACAACAGGTTCAATTCCCTGCTTTACATAATCCTGTCAGATCTAAAAGAACTAAATCTGCCCCTAATCTCTCCCATTCTTAAAAGATGACTAGGCTAGGCTAGGCTGGGCTGGGCTGGGCTGAGGTAAAGTAGAGTAGAGTAGGGTAGGGTGGGGTAGGGTAGGGTAGGGTTCCTATCCTATCCTATCCTATCCTATCCTATCCTATCCTATCCTAAATAGGTTTATTGGCCAAGTATGAATTTGTCTCCAATGCATAAGCTTTCAGTGTATAGTACATATAAGCAACAAGTGACAAATCATGATCATAATCATAAAATACAATCATCATAAATCATAATATAAAACACTCAGTGATAGTCATAGGACACTGAATAATCAATCAACAAATCGTAATAAGGTACTAATAAAAGCAATCAACATAAATCATGACATACAAACAACAAAGTTATAATTATAAGAAGCTATGGAAATAGGTAATAGGAAAGATGAAAAGGATAATAGTAATACATAGTAATACAGCCCTACTAGCTGATTTGACATCCCTGGGTGTAAGTCAGTGTTATGAGAATTAGTTGTTTAGCAGAGTAATAGCATGGAGGGGGGAACTGCCTTTATGTCTGGTTATTTTGGCATGCAATGCCCTATAGCATCAACAGGAAGGTTGGTTGCAATTATTTTTAATTAAAAACACTGTTTTCTTTTAACCTCATCTTTTACCTCATCTTTTTATTAAGAACACCCTAAGAAAGTAATTAAGGGACACAGTGGCTCAGTGGCTAAGATGTTGAGCTTGTTGATAGGAAAGGCCACATGACCATGAAGACGTCTTTGGACAGTGTTGACTCTTCGGCTTTGAAATGGAGATGAGCACTGCCCCCTAGAGCCAGAAACAACTAACATGTATGTGTAAGAGGAACCTTTACTTTTTTAAAGAAAGTAACTGAGCCATCTACAGCTCATCTCATCCACGTTCTCAGCTGGCTAACAAAACCCATCAGCTATTTCCAGCACTGATACCACCTGTAAAAAAAGCCATTTCCCTTAGCAATAAAAAGGCTATGCAATCAAATTTATTCAGTTTTTCCTATAAGGCCCCAAATTCTGACAAGAAGTTTGCTCTCTGCATGTCAAAATTCATACAAAAACTATTACTTTTCTATTGTTCTCTAATGCTCTCACCTTGTGAAGCTAGAAACCAAGGACCATTGTAAGAAATGATTGGCTATATTTCCTCAATATTATGTTCAGTTCTTCTGAATTTTCTACAACATATCAATTTATTCAAACAAGATGCTGGACCAATGTAATGTGTCTTTCCCAGTTCTCTGGGGGATTTTTGTGTTTCCACATTCTCCAGCCACTCTTTCCCAAAATGTCTAGGACTGAAACTGTTCCGTCCAGAAAAACACAAGGTAGACCGGGTTCCAACAACAATGTTTTTATTTCAACTATATACAGCAATGGAACAGTTTGGTTCAAACCGCGTCAGCCTTTATATACGGCTTGCCTGCCGGCTTGTAGCCAATGGCAGTTACTTGATTTTGCTGCCTTTCTCTCCGGCTCTCCTTCAGTGAACCATCCACTGCTGGCCCTTAACTGGCCAATCAACATTTGAGACATGTTGTGAAGTATAATTCACTCACTTTTACTTACCCCTAGAAACCCTCCCTCCTTAGTTTTAGTCCTACGTGGGTGAATTGTAGTCACGCAGGTAGGTATGGGGGCTTCTTCTCGACTCTACTGGACTTGCGCGTTCAATTTTCGCTGGAGACTTTGACCCAGTTCAGATGGGGTTGCTGTCTCTCCGGCTCTTTTCCATGGAACCTGTCCTGGAAGGGGAGTCAGCATTGTTCGCTAACGCCGCTTGAGTTGCGTTCAGGCGGTTGGTTTTTGGCCGCCCTCCTGCGCCTTCCCGGGCAGGTCGAGGCTGGCGTTGGCGCTAGCCCTTCCAGGACGAGGTTTCTCTCTTCGTACTGAAATTTTTTTGCCGACAAGTCTCATCTATACCGTAAGTGTTTCTTTTGCCTGCTTTTTGATTGGTTAGATGTTTCTGGATTTATTTTAAAAAGTTCTTTATTATTATTTTCTTGTATTCCCGCCCCCCCCCCTTTGGTTTTGTTTTATCAAATTTTATTATTTGGGGTTGGTGTATTGTGGCATTTCGTTCAATATTTTGGGAACGAGCTGGTCTAGTAGTGCCCGCTTCCATTCCCTTGCATCATCTACAGTTAGGACGGAGAGGTACCGGGGGCCTGTTATTTGTGTGATTGTGACTGGAAGCCAATAGACGGTCCCCGGTGAAATTTTTTTGCATAGACTAGGTCGCCGATTCTCAAACGTGCGGAAACGGCTGGAGGAATCGGGGTTTTTTTTCCCTAAGCGTAGTTTGGATGTAACCTATCTAAATGTGCCTAAGTTTTCTCCCCATTAACAATTCTGGCTGGGCTTTTGTTAGTTACAGTGCTGGGGGAGATATGTTGGAGGTGAGTTAGACGGTTAATTTTATCCTGGACATCCCGCGAGGTCCATTTTTTTCTAAAACCCTCTTTAGTAAACTGACGCATTCTCTCGAGCCCTACCATTTGCTGCGGTGGGCGCGGCGTGGTTAGTGCATGGTGTATACCTAGGGAAGGCTAGGTACTGCTCAATTGTATAGCGATTAGTTGAGACCCGTTGTTGGACACTAGGAACATCCGGTCAATCCATGGGTTGCGAATAGTTTGTTGAAGTTGTTTAATAACCGCATCGGCTTGTCATAAGATGACATTACTACAACTTCCAACGCAATTTGAGTATGCATCTACGACAACTCAAAAAGGATAGAGTCCCACACGAAGTCAATATGGACTCCAAGACGCAGGGGCCTCGTGTGGGGTCTCCCAGTTCTTATGGGTGCTTGTGGGTGGGGAAGGTCTGGTTTTCTGGCAATTTAGTGCAAGCAGCAACCCAGTTATTCAATATCCTTATTAAACCAGGCGCCACCAGACATAGCTCTAGCTAGACTTTTCATTTTTAACAATACCAAGGTGGCCCTCATGAAGCATGCCCAATACTCTAGTTTGTAATCTAGCAGGAATTAACCCACCCGATCACCCCATAATAAACAGCCTTTTTTGAATTGAAAGTTCAGTCTGTCTGGTCCAGAAAGGTTTTAAAGTTTTCAGTTTTTTTGGTTTTTCCGGCCAGCACTTGTACCTACCCAATTTAAAATGAGGGCAGTCACATGGGTCTTTGGCGGTGGCTCTGGTGACGACTCATCTTGCAGATATTGGCAGTTCGGCATGTTTGTCTATTTGCCAAATGGGTGATCATTGTTGCCGCTAGTCGGGGGTCTTCCTCTGTTGTTGGCAAGGCGCTTCCAATCTTAATGTGTCTGCATGGGAGATTTGTTTCCCGGGTCCGATGTGTCAATGTGTAAGTGTATGCTGCTAGGAATTCTGACACTATCTAGTCATTTGCTAGGGACAAAATGTTCGATGTAGGTTTGTGTTCACGCCAGGATTCCTAGTACGGTTTTATGGTCAGTTAACGAATGGAAAATGGTTCTCAAAAGTCCGCATGAAAACGTTTCACTCTGAGCGACACATTTGCCCAGCGGCTTCTCTGATCTTTAGTTGACTGTAGTTGCGTTCTGCTTTAGAAAGAGTTTGTTTGAGTAATAGGCGATGGGGTGCCTCTCTCCACCATCAGGCAATTGGTGGCTCAGGATGGCACACGACTCAAACGGTGAGGCGTTGCAGGTGACCGTCAATGGAAGTGTGTTACTAAACTGGATAAGAACAGGTCTGAGGTTAATAAATTTTTTATTCTCTGGAATGCCTTTTTGTTCTCTATGACCCCAAGTCCAATAAGTTTTTCTTATCCAGCAAATGGTGTAATGGTTTCTGCTTATCATTGCTCTGTGGGGGAGAATACGTTATATGAAGTTTTATTAGAACCGAAAATGCGCTAGCAATTCCCATTTGTTTGTTTTGGTTGTTGGTAGCATCTCTAATAGCCCTTGACCTTTTTTTCTGTAAGGGTGTATACCCTCTCCATCAATTAAGTAGTCCCAGAAATTCAATTGCGATCAGTCATTAAGCAGCATTTTTTTCCTTTTTGAACTTTGAGGCCAGATTCTCTAAATATTGTTAGCACTTCTCTTAGTCTTTTTTCTAGTTGGGTCGTATCCTTTAGCCGAGAATCACAGGACGTTCGTCTGAAAATATGGATACGACCCGTTTTATTCCATTTAATATGGCGTTACAATGAGACTTTGGAAAACACCTGGGGCAATGCTCACTCCAAAATTGAAGTCTTGTACATTTGAATGCCCTCTGTGAGTTACTATTGTCTGTGCCTCGCCATTATAATGGGTCTACTGGAAGCTGTTGTATGCTTGGTGCTAAAATCAAGTCTTTGCAAAAAAGTTTCCTCCTCCGAGTGAGTGTAATAAATGTTGTAACAACTGGCACATGGGTATGCGCTTTGTTTGTAGCGCATGGTTCAAGGTAGCCTTGTAGTCTCCACAGATGTATAACTCTGACCCGTCAGGTTTAAAGGCCGGTGTTGACTATTGCATCTCCCACCTAGCTAATGGTCAGTAAGGTTTCTTAAGCCCCTTGGTCAATTAATTTATTCCAATTGTTCATCTATTTTTGCTATTTAACAGCAAAGGAACATTGGCTTTTACACTTCTAGGGCCACATGGGGATCCTAAACTAAAGGAACTGGGGTCCCCGGTACCTGCCTAGGGTGCCATTGAAACTCCTGGAACTCGTGTATCAGGCTTCTTCCCCAGTCGGTTTTGCAGCTACTCGGCTCACTCCGGTCATTCGATGCCCATGGTGCGAACCATTCGATGCCCAGGAGACTGGGATGGTCTCCGGTCAACTTATGGTTAGCGGGCAGGACTTCGGCGTGCTGTTTGTAAGTGACTTTGAAGTGTCTGAGACCTACCACAGGGATCCTGTTTCCTTGGTCGTCCTTTAGAATTAATTTTTGTTTCTGAAGTTCTTTTAGTCCTTAGGTTTGGAACTAGTCGTCTGATTGTGTTCCAAGACACCATTGACAGGAAGGAATCTGAGTCGATCCTCCATCTCGTCATGGGTTTTCCTTCAATTTTCACTATAATTTTGACCTTTCTCCTGCTTTCCATCTGGCGCTATATCCGATGAGTGACAGTCTGGTGGGTTTTTTTCTTGGTTCTGGTTCCTTTGCCTGTTGCTGCCATTTTCTGTCGGCTATGCCTTCGATTTCAGTTCTTAGTGGGGAATTACTGTGCCTGCTAGGACGTTGTTTTTACGATTTTCTGCAAACTCTCTCGAGGTGTCCCCTTTTCTTGCAAGCCCGACAGATGGCATCAAGGAACTCTGCAATCGCTCGAGGGTGGTTTCCTCCGCAGCCGGCGCATTCCCACCAGTTTCTTTTTTTGTGCCCTTTTTGTTGGTGGTACAGGCGGTGGACCTCATCATCATCATCTTTCTGATTCTGATGATTTGTCAAAATCTTCATGATGTGTGGTGGCAGGAACTTGCTTCTTCCTCTGGCTAGGATCGTGTCGTCGTTATTACGCAAATTCATTTCCTTCATAGTGGGCTGCTGACTTTTTCATGCTTTCTGTGGCTGTGGCTTTGCGATTGCTTCAGCCACTGTTATATTGGGTTTATTTAGCAATTTACTTTGTAAATTAGAGTCTTTTAGGCCTAGGACCACTCGATCTCACAATGGCTTCATCTAAGTTCAGGAAACTCGCACACTCCCCCCAGTTGTTTGGAGGGCTGCACAAAGTCAGCGATGGTCTTGCTCTTTTTGGTCCCTTTGGTAGAACTCCCGTGCTGTTTTGATGAGATATTTTGACACTACTGGGTGCGTAGTTGGCACCCTTTAGCATTTTCTGGGTCTCTGGGTTTTGCCAACTGCTTTGGCATCTTATGAACACAGTTGGTCCACAATGCATTTAGGAAAACAGCCCTCTTACACGGTGCTGAGATCTTTCCATCTCGTTGCTTTCTAATAAAATTTGAAAACGGTCTACGTAGGAATTCCCAATCCTCTTCCATTGGGATTGAAGGGTGGCAGGCGGTGCATTATTTCTGGCCATCACTTCTAGCCTGGATTTCATTCGCGCGCATGCACAGTCTCACATTTTAGGACAATCCACCTTCGTCGGCAAATGTTCCGTCCTGGAAAAACATGAGGTAGACCGGGTTGCAACAACAATGTCTTTATTTCAGCTATGTACAGCAACAGAACAGTTTGGCTCAAACTGCGGCAGCCTTTTATATATGGCTTGCCTGCCGGCTTGTAGCCAATGGCAGTTACCTTGATTTTGCCGCCTTTCGGCACAGTTCTCCTGGATTGGTTCCTAGTGAACCAATCCCATGCAGGCCCTTCTGGCCAATCAAATTTGAGACATTTGGAGTATACCATTTTAAACAGAACAGAAACAGTGCATGAATATACTTAGGGAGAAGGAAAACAGGATATAGCTTTCCAGGTTTTTGAATAGAAAATGTTCCCCTGCTGCTTTTTGATAGGTGGATAGAAAAGAAGGGGTGTGGCCAGCTAGTATATAGATGTAATATTGCTGGATTGCAATATCAGACATGTACTTGAGAAAGTAAGAGGTAGATAGACTTTAATCTTAGCAAAGACTTGTTTCTGTGATAGAAAATCTTGATTTCATGAGTTGCCTTAAAAGGCAGAGAATCTTCTTGTTTTTTCATTAATTGGCAGAAAATCATTGTTCTTTACACAGTGAGAGTCGTGAGTTCATAAATCACTGTTTAGTTTGCAAGCAAACACTGGCAAAAACTTACAATTTCAAAGTCAAAGAAGGTTATAGCTTGAAGGCAGACTTTTATCTCTTATCATTAGGGCTTTTCCCTCCCTGATTTCAACTAAAACCGAATTCCTTGCATTTAAATCTATTGTTCCTTATCATGCCTTCTGGAACAACTCAGAACAACAATGCCATAAATAAATTGTATCACAAATTCCAGATGAAGCAGTGGAGACTTTTGGTTTCATAACAAAGGGTGGTTTATTAGTGGCATGGACTGCTATGAAACACTGCTTCAGGCCAGTCAGCTCTCTTGTGAGTGACCAAAGGAGCATAATTGATTTAATGAGCTGTTCATAGTTTCACTGTGATTGAAGAATAAATAAGTGATTTTTGTGCTCTATATTATGCACCACAAATTAACAAAAAGAAGTCAGCCTGTGCTTTCGTAAAATTGAAATAGGTTAATTCTGGTGTCATTCATTTATTCATTTTATTTTTTTATTTTATATCTCTTACTGTTCTCTAAGTTAGTTGTACAAGCAACATAACATTTAAGTATGGTTTAAAACTGGAAAGAAAATAAAATAAAAATAAATGAAAAATGTAGCTGGCTACAATAAAAGGATGTCCAAAATGAAATAGTAAACAGAAAAAATCACATTGAATTGTTTTAAATTTAATTTTCATTTGTTTTAAATTTAATCGTATTAAATTTAATTCTCAAATCTGTCCACAGTCATAAGAATAGGCACATACAAATAGTAATAGAAAACAGAGTTGGAAGGGACCTTAGAGGTCTGCTAGCCCAACCTCCTGATCAAGCAGGAGACTCAATATCATTCCAGACAAAATGGCTGTCCAGTCTCTTCTTAAAAATCTCCAGTGATGGAGAACCCATAACTTTTGGAGGCAAACCATTCCACTGCTTAATTGTTTTCACTACAGGAAATCTCTCCTTAGCTCTAGGTTGGATCTCTTTTTGATAAGCTTCCATCCTTTACTTCCTGTTCCCAATGTGTGCATGCTTTGGAAAATAGGTTGACTCTGTCTTCTCTTGATGTGAAAGCAAATATTGGAAGACTGCTATCGTGTCAAATACGTTTGTATGCTGCCTATTCTTATGACCGATACATCGTCAATAAAATCTTCTCCATACCATACCATACCATTTAAACTAATAAACACTATTAATAAAGCTTTTAATTAAAAAAAAACTGTTGCTGTAGTCAGACAGATCTAGATGCCTTCCTGAAGAAGACTCTTCAACATTTTATAAAATATAACCAGGAAAAAAACAGTAACTGTAAAAACTGAAAATTTACTTTGCAACACACACAGCCTTCCAACCCTTCCAGGATCCTCTCCAGAGCATGTAGGATGGGCAGTTTCTATTTGAAGAATATGATCCCAGAGTAACCAGGACCCAAGGCATAAAGTGGTTTATTGATAACTACTCAATAATACATCTCATGCAGAACCTTCTGTGGTTGAAGATTAAGCTCCCTAATACATCTTAACCATAAAAGAGTAAATTTGACACTGGCCTATAATTTTCTGGGACTGTTTGTTGAATAGACTACTGGGGTAAGTTTTATTAGAGATCATTACCAAATTACCATGCTATAAAAATAATTCCTGTTAAATATTAAAACTTGTACCAAGTATGCTACTTATAAGAACATGCTATTTGAACTAATTGCATTGCTGTAAATACACCTCTTAAATAATTGCTGAACCTCAAGAAACACTTTCAATAATTGACTGAACTTCCATAAAGGGGGAAAATGGTGTTATTAAATCTAAATTAAATGTACATTGGAGGCAGGTCCCCACAGTTCAGAGAACTCACTGGAATTCATAGCAGTTGGAAGCCTTTTAGCCAGTTTAATTCATCTGCCCAAATTCTAATTTTATGGTACTAAAGGAGTTTGTGGTTCCATCTGGTCTTCAGTGTGAATTTAGAGTTCCTACATGAGTGAGCTTTCCCTTCTTTGCAATGGTGAAGGCTGTGGTGTGCCTCCATCCATTGGTGCAAAACAGTGCTCTCTTTGGTCATTAAGGGAGAAAGGTTTATATGCCACTGAACCCCATTTGCAATATAACGAATTGCTTCTTCTGAGAAAACAGTTTGCAAATAGTTCATCCCAGTTATGAAGGAAATGTCTATATGCGAGATTACCTTCCCTTGTCCTTGAATATCTAAAAATCTGCTACACTTTCTCTTTTGATTTTAAAAGAAATATGTACTACACTGGTAAGTACCCATGCATTCCAGTTAATGAAAATTAAATGTGCCTGCTTGCCTACAAAAAAATATTGGGCATGATGCAGCCTGGCATTATCTCCAATATTAGATAGAAGAATGGATGTCGGTACTATTTTTTTAAAAGAAAGAATGTATTTGTGCATTTTAAATTGGCTTAAATCACAGCATCCACTGAAATAAAATGCAGTTTGTGTCTGCTGCCATGATGTTAAATATATGTAGGTTGTTTAAGTACCATTTTATTATAGAAAAGGATGCTGTATGTTAATACATTAATATATTCATACTGTTATACTGGAGACCATAATCAGTTCTGGTGAATGCCAGTATATTCAGGAATTGGTGCTAAAGCTGTTTGCTATTGTCCACCTCATCAGCTGCTTTCCGGATATTTATTTGAGATACCACTATTAGGAATTGCACATTTTTCTTTCCAGACAGATTACAGATATAATTTGGT
This sequence comes from Laticauda laticaudata, assembly GCA_004320025.1. Lineage (NCBI taxonomy): Eukaryota > Metazoa > Chordata > Lepidosauria > Squamata > Elapidae > Laticauda > Laticauda laticaudata. The sequence continues at coordinate 25,086 of BHFT01003258.1, read as the reverse complement.
TTTTCAGTACACAGAGATTCTGGAAGATATATAGGAATATTTCAACCCCCAAGCTGCTATGATATTGTATATTTACAGCATATATTTTACAGAACTATCAATTTTCTGCATTATTCATTTGGGCTCATGAATAAACAGTTAAGCTGAAGCCAAGATGCCAAAATCCAGTTCATTCACAAGCATACTGAATTCTTTTCACTATGGGTCCTTGGCACTCTCTGAGCTTGGTTGTTTTCTTGCTGATGTTTCATTACCCAAAATAGATAACTGATGACTAATATTGATGATGTTACCTAGTTTGGTGCAAGAAAACAGCCAAGCTCAGAGAGCACCAAAGGCCCCTCATTTCAACCCCGAGCTACAAATATTCTCCTCTATTCTTTCCACTGACTTTTTTATTAAAATACAAAATCAAGCTCTAAATTCTATCAAGTCTAAAATACTTGGATTTTTGAATATTTTTATGCTTATGAATGCCAAAGGGAATAAAAGTGATTTGTGTTATGTAATTGTCTTCAAAAGCTCAGGCTCTCTTAATAGTGTACTGTGATACCTTAAACCAGTGTTTCTCAACCTTGGCCATTTAAAGATGTATAGGCTTCAACTCCCAGAATTCCCCAGCCAGCATGGAGTTCCGGGATTTTAAGTCCACATGTCTTAAAATGGCTAAGTATGGGTAGCAAACCTGTAGGCCTTCCACTGTTGCTAAACTACAGTTCAACATATTGCTGTTTTTCCCCCCTGAAAGAACAGTATATTACAACTACTTCAAAATCTGATATGCTGATATTGCAGAAAGGGAAAAGTGCCTCCTTTTCTGTATGCTTTTAGACTTGCATGGGATGGTGAGAATCAGAAATGTATTATTTTAAACACTAGAGGGAAGTGTTCTTCACATATTAAAAAGGGAAAGCAGTAAAGCTGCACAAGGAAGCCTAGTGACTGAGAAAACCAGCAAGTTAGCTTTCCCCAGATTGTGTTTATGTTTGAAGCAGGATTTTTGTCTATAATGCTAACTTGTGTTGGAGCTCAAATCTACCCTACCCTTTTGAGGCTGACATGTTTTTAGTGAGCAGATGGTAATAAGCATGATTAATTTGAGCTATAATAGTCAAATTAATAGTCTTATAATAAATTACAAGAACAGAAATTATGTGTATGTTGTATCTGTTATAGAGAATTGAACTTGGCATATATTTCCTGTATGTTGCTGTGACTCTTGAAAAAACTCCAAGAATCACTTTATTGCTAAGTATCTTAATTCTCTTTGATTTCATCTTCTTGGGCCAAAACAGGAAAATTTCTGTTGAATCCTTTAGTACATGAATGTTTCCCATTCTAGCTAACTGTGAGATGGCATTTAATCATGTATCAAAATCAAGGCAGAGATACAACAAGGGTGGCCCACCATCATCTCTTTTGTGTCCCTTGTCACTTCTGCAGAGTGGGTAGGATCAATGATTTAGACCCCTCCTCCTTTTTTAAAAAAAATTGTGGGGATTGGGGAGGTATTTTTGATGGTGCATGCAGTGGTTAAAATGCAGCATTGTAGGCTAATTCATTGCTCGCTCCAGGAGTATAATTCTGGCCAGCTCAAGGTTGATTTAGCCTTCTATCCTTCTGAGATCAGTAAAATGAGGACCCAGATTGTTGGGGGCAACAGGATGACTCTGTAAGACACTTAGAGAGGGCTGTAAAGCACTGTGAAGCAGTATATAAGTCTCAGAGCTATTGCTATTCCAGGTCTAAAAGGTACCTCACTTCTTGACGCCTTTATGTAGATAGGTGGAGAACAAATAAGTATTTATAAGAGGACTTACTAAAGGAATTGGGAGATTGGTTGGTTGATTCACACTTATTCCTTTAAGCTCTCAGCAACAAACTTTAGAACAGGGGTGTCAAACTCACGGCCCATGGGCCAAATGTGTCACATGCTGGCCCCGCCCCCACTTGGTTTAGCGAAGGGGAAAAAAGTCCCGATGCATCATGTGATGCCATCATGATGATGCGAGTTTGACACCCCTGCTTTGGAACAAGTATATTCTTCTGGAAGTTCTGTCAGACCATTATATTAAATTACAATGTCCAGGTAAAGAGGGAAACTCCATTGGCAACAGAAGTTGATGTCTTTTGGTCTTTTCTTCTCCAATGAATGCCAGCTTCATTTTTTTTTCTTTAGTCCATGAAGCTATATCCTTTGAGTCCAGCTGGCATCCTTTCTTGAGATAATGGTTCAGGCTCTATCAGGGAAGGGTGCTATTTCAAGGCCAGCGCATGGAAAGGGGTGGGAATTTTACAGGCCTGAGTGCAGAGTTGTACTCTTCTTCATCATTTGCTTCCTTCTGGCCTCAACTTGCATTTGTCTCTTCCTTTGTTCTTCTTTTTCCTCGCAGCCTTCAGGCACTGAACCTAACAATTCTCACTCCATGTGGGTGATTGAACCTGACTCCCAAGAAAACTGGTACTTATTTTCTCTTCACCATATACTCGCAGTGGTTTAAAAGAGGCACTAAAACTCCCTTTAGATTATTATAAAATATGGGAGAAATTTTATGGTTGGCTAGAGATGAGGAAGATCAAGGAGAATAAGGAATGATTATATGGGTATTTAAAGTGTATATATGAAAATTATGTAATATTACTATTGGATTTAGTGATGTAATGACAGTGATTGATGTTAGGGATACTGAACCATGTTCAACATTTTTATCATAAAAATTGTGTGTTTTTGTGTTTGTTTATTTGTTTAATAAAGAAAAAAAAAACCCTGAATCTCCCCATATCTCTAAATAAGTTCTAATCCAATCCATTTTTTGGCATTAATGCTAAATCTAGTGTGGCTGTAAAACTGAGAAAAATGGTGGATCCCTCAAATAAGACATTTAGAAAGTCAGAGGGAGAAATAAAATGCTAAGGAGGCTCCTTTGATGGAACTTCAGATCAGCAAACCATGCCACTCTGATCCCACAAGGCTCTGTTGGTATAAATGGAGACCAAGTTAAAAACACATTCTTCAACTTTGACTCAAGGGGTCTCTATAACTAGCTATATGGCTGACCTTGGAAAACTACTGTAAGAAGGGTTGAACCTAGGACTATTTGAATGTGATGACTGTCAGAGCTATAGACAAGACTGAGAAGTTTAAAAAGAGGCAATGGCATATCACTTCTTTAGTTTTGCCAAGATGTGGGACCTTCCATGCAGTGGCCAGGAGCTGACCTCAGCCTAAGGGCATCTAGATCTTAATTCTCTGGTCCCTGTCTGAATTCTATACATGTTCTTCAAAAGGTAGCAATCAGGGTTGGGAATGAATGCAGCATGATGGGGAGAGATAAAGAGATACAGTTGGGTGTAGTCGCTAAGGCACCTGCTGGAGACAAGGTGTTTTTAATCTTACCTTAAAAATGAAGTCTGCTGTTGTGGCCCACCAGATGCCAGCAAAGCTGGTGGCAAATTCAGACAGTGAGGAATTTGGGGAGGAACATGGGCCAGTCCTGGAGTCTGGGGAAGGCTCTGATGAGACCTCTACATCGGAGGCAAGATGGGACCTGGGCCATCCAACAGTTATCAGCTGCCTTCGGAGTCGGAGATCAATGGGGCAGAAGAACAGCTGGAGCCTGTTCCCAATGTGTGCATGCATAGAGCTGCCGAGCAAAGGGAACAGTTAAGGAGCAAGGGTCAACTCGGGAGTAAAGGCTCAGGTGCACGGTGAATGGACTCTCCCATGGGGAATAAGGAAGGAAAGGGGAGTGGTATTTGCAGGAGACAATTAGTTCGTTTCATTAGTGTGAAGATTTGTTTGTGACTCTCGGAGACTGCTTGCCAAGTATTTTCTTGTACAGTGTTGTGCTTGGAAGTTATCAGCCTGGCAGTTCTCCAAGCTTGATAAGGTCTGTGGTTGTAATTTACCCTTGAAAGACTGTTTGCTGGGACTTTGCTGGATGTGAATGGATAGGAATTCAGATTAGCCTAATAAAAAAAGAGGTTTTGTCGGGACAAGGAGTCTGTTTCATGATTTTGTAAAGCCTAGGTCAGAACATCAGCTGTGTGACCTTGGATCAGTAATTTTCTCTCAGCAAAAGCAGGCAAAAGGCTCTTCCAAACTTTTGCCAAGAAAACTGCAGGGTCTTGTCTAGGCAGTTGCCAGGACTTAAAGGGGAAGAGAGGAAGAGAAGGTTAGGGCCCTGATGAGTAGCATCAGGAACTATATGATGGTCATATTCTGTTTATACTATGGCCCTGTCTACTGATGGGGCAGACATTCTTAAACAATCCTTTTTAAAGAAAACAAAAATAGTCTCTGTCACTGATACCAGTCTGTCATACAAAACCCTACTTTTTTGGGGCTATGTTAGTACTACCTGAGATCTCTTCTACTGAATATATAGCTCATAAATCAGATGCTTGGCAAATATCAGATTCAATTAATAGGAAGGTAATGTATCATAGCTGGCTGGGGCAGTTTAGAAGACAACTTCAGAGGGGACATTGTTTGTGAAATTCTAAATTAAATTAGAAAATGTTAACATTTCATTTTTTATGTTTCTAGATCAATCATTAGTACTATTCACATTCACCTATGGTACTTTAAGTGTTTCTTGAGTCCTTTTTTATTCATAGTTATATGCCATCTATTAAATATGAAATATATTCTGTTTTGACAAATACTTAATGCCATTTTGCTAATACAGCATTTTTTTCTGAAAGACAAAATCCTTCTAATTGCTTTATTTTCAAGGTCATATTTTGCTTTATTTTCTAATTGCTTTATTTTCAAGGTCATATTTTAAAGTTGGATGGGAAACTGAATTGCCAGTATTAGATGGTTCTATTGTAAATTGTACTATAATTTCATAAATTCCTATATAATTTAAGGATTATATCAAAGCAGTGAATTTTTTTTCTGGGGGGCGGGGGAAGCAGAGTTATATGCCCAAGTATTTTGATATTGTTCATTCAATTTTGTGCGTAGAAATTGAATAACCCAAATTAATGAGATTTTTCCAGGGGCATGAGAAATTCTTAAATCATTTGTATTTACCATTAACTGTATTAGCAGTACAATGTATCTCTTGTCTCCTCTCGTCTCGTCTTTTCTCTTCTTTTCTTTTCTTTCATTTTGAAATCTTTGATTTGTTTTTCTGTTGATTTTACCTTGATTTTAAATACTGTACTGCTCTTGTTTTATTTTCTGGTGTCCTCTTTATTTATTTATTTTTAACTTATTTGCTGATAAGCATTATATCAAAAGAACGACGCTTATTGGATGGTCAAACGGTATCCTAAATAAATAAATAATGAAATAAATAAGATTGTGAATTTCCAATGATCGTTGCTAGATGGAGCTGCAGCATAAAAAATACATACTGATATAAGGACACTGTATCTGTCAAATAAAAATTATTTTATAAGATTGCCTTCTCTTGGGTTCATCTAAAGCTGTCTATAAGGATTTTTATCAAAACAAATGGGTTATGAAGAAATGATTAAACACAAAATGTAAGTTTTGAGTTTATTCCTATTACATTTCAGAGAGCAGACATAGCAGGCCCATCAAGAAGTCTGCTGTTAATTTGCCATGATTATGTGGCAACTATTTAGAGGTGGGAAAATTTGAAAATAGCCCTGGGAGAAAAGGAAAAAGATTGAAGTGTAAGAATAAGCTTTCACAAGAGTTTAATCTTAGACAAATTTAAACTATTTTAGAGGGAATGAAGAACAGAGGAAAATCCAACTAAAACCCTGTCCAAATCCTTAATTTGCTCACAGAGAAAGATGAGATCAATGAGATTTCTTGTAAAATTAGACAACTGGGAATCATTTATTCAGAAGTTAGATTAAACTATCTTTTGACAAGCAAGGAATAGAGTTTATCAACCCTCAGGTAATATTGTGATATCAACTTAGATATCTAAAACAAATTATGTGATGTACATATATATTTGCCTATCCCAACCACAGAACCATGATGATATAAGTCTTATTCTTTTTAAGTGTTGCTGTAAAAATACCGTAAAGGAGAAAAGAGAATAAAAAAGTGTCAGAACTTGAATAATAATTTTAAAATATATAAATTGGGGTATATTGCTAGTCTAATTAATTGCCTCAAGGCCAGGGATACAATTACAGCTCTTGAGATATGACAGGGCCTGTCCTATCCCATTATCTATCTAATTCAATCTCAGTCACATGATCTGTCATAGTTACATAGAGTCTTCACAATTTGCCACAGAACAGAAACTGTGCTGGCCTTTATGAGCTAGCGAGCTGTTCAGATTGAGCAACTGTATGAGCCACAGCCTTCATTAAAAAAAAAAAAAAGCAATATTCAATGTTTNTATGAGCCACAGCCTTCATTAAAAAAAAAAAAAAGCAATATTCAATGTTTTGTTGTGATTGAACTGTTCTCAGAATTAAAACTCCTCTTTGTAAACAGCGTCAAAAATACTTCAGAGTCACGTAATAGCAGCCTTCCAGTTTCGCAGCTATAAAGTATTCAGTTGAGATAATACCTTCAGGAGGATCAGAAACAATGGCAGATAGGTAAGTTAATAGTTGTTATTCTTTGGAGCAGGGCTGGAAAATCTTTGATGAACACACTTTCTGAAGGATGAGTGGCCACGGGGAAGCTACGTAATGCCTCTTGGTGAGGCCAGGATGGTTTGCTTATCGTGTTTTTGGAAAAGAGCTGGAGCATTTTAAAAATCTTTTAAAATTCTGTTAAGCCATTGATAGTATAAATTAGAGTTTTCACTGTGTTTCTCAGCTCCAAATTAGTGAGAAACTGAAATTTACCAGAGCAGGCAGGGAATTTCAATAAAATAGGGAATTTCCCCATTCAGGAACAGTAAGCTGCTGTTGCTGTTATTATTACAAGCAACAATGTGAAATCACAGCTGCCAGTTTTTTTAGCTGGTGTTGGCCTTTAGTTGGTGTATGCAATCAATCAATCAATCAGATCTTTATTATGGTCCTAGACCAGCATAAGGAGGATGGGATACAAATAATATTTTTTTTAAAGAAAAGCTAAAAATATTAAAACAAAAATTACACAAAATTAAAAACATTAAAATACTTTTTAAAAAGCTTGTATATATACACTAAAAATCTATAGGGAGGAATACAAATATTAAATAATAATTTAAAAATCCCATAGAAGTTAAGATATTGCTAATTAGATCTATTGCAACACAAAAACTCTTAAACTAACAAATCATTTGATGAATCTTAAGCACTGCTGTGCAGAACCTGGCCATACTGGAAGTTGTGGCAGGCTTAATATCTGCAAGTAGCAGAGAAATATAGCATTGTCTTGTGCACTGTGGATATTTATACAATAATGGTGAAATGAGGCTTGTGCAAGCGTCTCTGTGTTACAGGCACTGGAGAAGCACATGCCCTGTTGCTTCTGGATGTTCAGAGTTACAGTGGCATTGCCTCTCCTGAGAGGGAGTTTTCCTGTATCAGATTATTATAGTTATTGTTGTTGTGATTGTTGTATCTTTTATTAATTAAACATGAAATTCAGTCAACTGAACATTTAAAAATGTATCACAAATATTATTGATTGGTACTGATGGTCGATACAGGTTGCTGTCAGCATCCTAGGTATCAACCAAGTATTTTCTTAAGAAGTAGAGCTGTTTTTTGCAGTTCCACTGATATTATTGCAGGAAGTTGCAATTTCTTGATGTATTTTATAAAATTTTTGGACACGGTACCAAGTGCCCCAATGATAATGGGTATCACTGTTCTATTTTTCATCTATAATCACGTAGTTTCAAAGGCCAGGTCATGATTTTTTCCAGTTCTTTTTCTTCGATTCTGGCGTCTCCTGGTACAGCGATAACATTTCAATTTTTGACAACTGTGACCTCTGGCATGTTGTGTTCCAAATGTCTGTTTATTATAATTATAATTATAATTATTATTATATTTATTATCATTATCATTATTGTTTTCATTTTCATTATCATCATTATTATCTTCATTATCATTATCATCATTATTATTTTCATTATCATAATCATTATGGTTGTTTGCGCAGTCAACTAGATGTTAGACTCTATGATGGGTTTCAAATTTTTTTACCACCAGTTCTGTGGGCGTGGCTTGGTGGGTGCACTTTGTGCATGCATGCGCACACACAGAGAGTTTCCTACTAACCTTCTCCTGCAATCCTGCACTCTACCTGTGTCTTCAACAGCTGACGCACAGCAATTGACTGTGCCACACAAAGCAGCTAAGGTTGAAAAGCAGGAAATAAAGATCAATATAGAGTTGGGGCAGGTGGGAGGGCACAGCAGCTGATTGTCAGAGTGAATTGGTTCACTCACAGATGATCCTCAGAGCTACCAGTTTGGCCAAACTGGGCCGAACTGTAAAATACCACCACTGGTTAGACTGAGTTTGGCTTTTTGTCCACCTATCAAGTGCTTACCACGGACCTGGAACAGGCTTTTGCTTTGTTGTTTGAAAACGTTAGAGATACTTGTCAAAGAATGCCATCTGTTTCAAGTAAAGCTGCCTTTTGCAATTGATTGATGGTGATTTTGTCATTGTTGATGGTGTTCATGTGGTGTTCCAGATGTTTTGGCACCGCACCCAAGTTGCCTCTTTTTATCAGTACTATCTTTTGCTCTCTTTTGCTACAGTCATTCCATTTGTGTTGGGAGGTCTCTGTATTTTGTGATTTTTTTTCTCCTGTTTTTTATTCTGTTGCTTTCAGGTGTGCAACATTCACTTTGCAGATGCTTTTGTTTTCTTTAACAACAATTGTTAAGCCTACTTTGTTACTTTGTCATGGTGTCATTTGTGGTCTGTCTGTGCAATCATCTTGCAGCAACGAACTAGGTGATCCACTGCTTCTTCAGCTTATTTGCATTTCCTGTCTGTTGTATCTTCCAATTCTGACTTTGTATGCATTTGTTCTTAACACTTGGTCTTGTGCAGCTAGAATTAGTCTCTTAGTCTCTTTCTTCAATTTTCCTGCTCTTAGCTATTGGCAGGTTTTCTTGTTATCTGTTTTGCCTACTGGTTTTTTTTTTAATGTAATGGCCATATGATATTTTGCCTTGCCATATTTCTTTTCTATTCTTTATTTAATTTTTCTTATAGGTCAATTTGGTCTTTGGGGATTGACTAAGTCTTCATGGTATACTACTTTTAGTGCATTGTCTTCCCTGCCCTTCAGATATTCTTCCACTGCCCTTTTTTCTATTCAACTGTTTGGTATTTGCAACATTCCACACCCACTTATTTATTTATTTAGTGTGCAGGACTTATTTCCCTTGGGAAGTAAAGTATGTCAACATCACTGTGAAGATGAAGGTCATGATTCATTATCATTATTTTTCTGGTCTTCCTATCCATGGCTTTTAGTTCTGCTTAAGTCCAGTCCATTTTTCCAGTTGTGCATCTAATGATTGGATTGCCCAGGTGTTAATTGCCTTGATGATATTTTCTCCATCAGTTTGGACTTTAAGTGCTTCTTCACACTTTACTCTTTCCTTTTCTTGGCCTCAGTGTGCTTGATGTTGTCAATCTGAAGGATGCCTAGGTATTTGTAGTGATCGTCTTCATCCAGACTCTGTGTCTTATTTCCATAGGATATCTTGATTCCTTCATTATTCTCTATTTCCCCCCCGTTTACTCCATACTGTATACTGCAGACCTGTATATCGCACGAGTCAAAAAGAAGGCTGTTAAGATATCTACAGACCCCTCATATCCTGGACATAAATTGTTTCAACTTCTACCCGCAAAACAATGCTACAGGGCTCTGCACATCAGAACAACAAGACACAAGGACAGTTTTTTTTCCCCAAATGCCATCACTTTGCTAAACAATGAATTCTCACAACACTGTCAAATTAACTATCAAGACTGTATCACTATTCTTCTTCTCATCCTTACTAGTACCTATCTCTTCCCACTTATGGCTATATCCATGTTGCTTGTATTTTTACAAGTTATATTGTTTTTATTGTTTCCTAATATGATTTGATTGCTTATTAGTATCCTGTGATTATCACTAAGTGTTGTATCTTATGATTCTTCAGGAATATTTTTTTTAATGTACCCTAAGAATATATGCACCAAAGACAAATTCCTTTTGTGTCCAATCTGTTGAGGTAATTCCCTGTTAGGAGAATGAGTGCATACAGGGAGACGTATTGAGAGAAGTGTTTGAATAATACACACACAACACACAGATACACTGTACAGTAAATATAGGTTTTTACTTCCAGAAAGGTTTAAGCAAAGTTCAAACACAGTCCAAAGTCATTCACAGGTTAAATCAGTCAGTTTTCAGTCCAGGGATAATCCAATAGCAAAGTCCAGTATCAAAAACTTATATATAACAATAGCAAAGTCCAGTATCAGACTTATATCAAATCCAAAATAGCAGTCAATTATGAGGAACGTCAATACTCTCCAACAGAAGGAAATAGAGACTCACTGAGACACACTCTCTTCTGAGACTAAGACTAAACAACCCAGGTTTCTGGCTCCATCTTATGACCGTTTGAGAAACCACATCTAATTACACTTTTAGCATTCCCTTAAAGAGACAGTATTAAAATGTCTATCCTGGTTTATATATTTCCAATCCAAATAGCTGTTAAGTGACTTACATTCCTAACACAATCACACTTGGCCAATAAAATAATTCTATTCTATTCTGTTGATGATGAGGGTGGCCCCTCTGTCCAGTTCATAGTCCATTGTAATACATCAGCTGTCTACAGAGAGAGACAATGTTCAATAGCAATTCTATTTCAGATACTGATTTTCTGTACAGCTTCAAATTGTCCATGTGGAAGAGATAGGATAGCTGAGCAGATGTTTTTGCTGTTTGAGAGCCATGGCCTGACCTGTTCAGTATTGTGTACAAAGGAATCAATACAATGACAAACAATAGTGGTGATACTGAGTCTCCATGAAAGATTCATCTCTTGATATTAATATCTCCCAGTCTATCACAACTGACCAGCAACTGTGTCTTCTATTCTGCCATTGATCTTTCCACAAAGTTTCTGATGTTTCCATTGATTCTTGTTATTTCTAGGCACTTAAATATGCAACCTTGTGACAGGGATTCAAATGCCTTATTGTAATCTACCCAGGCCACATTCAAGCTAGTCTTCCTTCTTTCACAGTTTTCCAAAACCAATTGTTAGTTAGAAATTGATCTTTTTGTTCCTCTGCTATTTGGGGAGTTTCTCTTCACCTCAGGTTGAAAGAGCTTGTTTTCAACTAGATCAGGCCTGTCAAACTCGTGACCCGCAGTCCAGATGCGTTACTTGCTGGCCACTCCCATCCTCCAGTTTAGTGAAGGAGGGGGGAATACATCATGTGACAACAACATGTCATTGTGAGTTTGACACCCCTGAACTAGATCCTTTTGAACTGCATCAATTACAACATTGGTTAGCTATTAGAAAGTTTTTGGTAAACAGATAATTGGCCTTTAGTTGCCTGGTGCTACTACCCCTTTTGTTGGATCTTTCATTATCCAGGTAGGTTTACCAGATGTTAACCGAACTTCAATTTTGCCTCATTGCAGTATGCTGTTAAATTACTTGGCAGTGAATGGGTGTAGACTAGTCAGACTTTTTAACCAAAACCTATGCAGTTCATCTTCATTTAGAGCTTGATCTTCCTTATCTTTTTCTCCACAATTTCTGCTTTTGTTACAAGTTCTTTCATTTCAGCTTTTTTTTAAAAAAATCATTATCTATGTCCTTCATCCAAGCCAAATTCTTGTTGTATTTCTTTGGATTGTCTCATATATGCCCTCAGAACTGCGCTGTTTCTTCTTTATCAGGTATCAATTGGTTCATTGTCGTCTTTCATTGCAGGATTAGTAGCAATCATTCAACTAAAACTGGAGATTTTGCCTACCATGTACAATTTGAACTTCATATCTGCTGATTTTCCTATAACTGTTGTTTGCCGCTTTATTATTTCCAGTCGTTCCTTGATCTTTCTTGTTTGTGGATGAAGTTTCTTCATTCTTGATTCCAGTCTGATTCTTGATTCTTTAGTTTTCTTGTTCTTCAACTTGTTTCTTTCATTGGATCTAAAGGCCCTGTCACACTGGCCGACGGATGCAAAACGTTAGTAAAAAGGACACAGCGGACGAGAAAAATGTTCCATCCATTGTTATCTGCTCTCAAAAGGGGCAAAAATTTGCATAACCACAGCGGATAACACAGAAAGGAACGGACGGGGGGAGGTCGCAGGGCGGATGGAAAGCGGATACAGAACGGATGTCCCCCGTATGCCTAGCGGATGCAGAACGGACACGTTGGATACATTTTCTGCTCAGAAAGTTTTGAGCAGCTCAAAACTTTTTGAGCGGATGAAATGTCAATAGACGGATGCTGGACGGATAGAGAGGAAGCAAAACGGAGGCAGTGAGTACAGAACGGAAGCATCGCATTAACCAACGGATGGCAAGTGTTTTTCTCCATTTTACATCCTCTTTCCATCCGTTGGTGCAGTGTGACAGGGGCTTTAGCAAGCTGATCTTCCTTTCCAGTCTGATCTTCCACTGTGGAGGTGCACTGTTTGGCTTTTTTTTCTTGTTTCTTGAGTTTGCATGCAAGGTATTCCATTATAAATGCAATTATGCTGTATGCTAGTTTGTTTGCTTCTTGCACTGAGCTGTTTTTTATATATGATATTACAGTTTTGGCACCTTTTATTACTTGTTCTATCTGATTCTTTGGAACAGGCTTCAATGCCGCCAACCTTATTTTGTTGTGTTTTTATGCTATTCTAGATGCTTCGTGATTCTTTGTTTCAATTCTTCTTATTGTTTTTTTTTTCAGTTAGGGTGCTTTGTTCTTTTTGAAGAGAAGGGAATGAAAATGATTCAATAACTATGCTGGCTTCCTCAACTACCAACTCCCCTTGGTTTGCTCCTACAGTCTAAGCTACTTCTGGCAAGGCTTCAATTTCTTTGTCCAGGGTAGACTTTTGCAGATCTTCCAACTCTGCTTCTATGAATACTTTATTTTGTATTAGAAAATGATGTTGATCTATCAGCCTTGATTTTTGATTCTGGATGTGGTTCTTTCTAGAACTGATGCATCCTTTTCAGATATCCTCTTCTTTTGAATTTGACTTGTAGCAACAGATCATTATTTCTTTGTTTTCAGTCTTATTATTATTCCATCATATTTCCGACTTGGCTTCTGTAGCATTCTGATGATTTGAGAAATACTTTTTTTTATTAGTTTAGTTGAATTAAGCATTCAGTCAGTTCAGCCAATTATGTGCAAGAGGAAGACCATCATACCCAGTTAATGTTGAGGGTCAGATTAGTATATTTGTATCATTAAATATTTATTATCAAGATGTCCAACTTTGGCCAGATATCCAACTTTGGCCACATGCAACAAAAAAATGACTTTGGGTTTCTTCACACAAACCCATGTAATGTAGGAAAAGACTTTTAGGTTTAGTAATGAACCCAAGCCACACAAATGATATCCAACTGTCCTTTTAAGTTATATTTATACAATAGGATTTAGCTGTTGTGATGATAAATATCTCATCTGTAGCATTTACAGTGATCCTACTATCAAAATAGTTCTAGTATTAAAGAAAATCTGGACTTCTCCTGGTTAAGAATAAAATTTTATATATTAGGTATGCTCGAAAATAATGCTACATCTATTAGAAAGGTGTAGTAAATATTGAATAATTGAAAAATGACAGATTATGTACTGATACAGTTATGTATAACATTAGACCATGTAAGTCTGATTAATGTAGTAATTCTCGTTGTATCAATACTATTTTTGTATCAAAATGAATGACACTCAGACACCTCACTATCCATGAAATGATATCATTGTATGTTTAAAAATAAATAAAACCTTTTCAAAATAAGAATAAAATGTTACATATAGCATTAACATTTTAACATGATATTGTATAGAAAAACTGGATTTTTAAGTAAAAAACATATCCATAAAATGTAAATGAATAAAATCTTCCATCTTACTCAAGATAGTAATACTAAAACTTACAACTGAAAACCAAGTTAAATTTGGGCTGAGTAGTCTAAAAGTTGTAACAAAATCTTATATTCCAGGCAGAAATTGAGGACAATTTTATTTTATTTGTCTTTACTTGCTGTTATTTTCACCCCATCTCCCCAATTCCAAGACTTTCCTTTTCATACCAGCAATAGTATGGAAATATATATTTATTGTAGTTCAAAAGCTCATTTGAGCTTTCCTTTGATTCAGGGCATGTCAGGGAGATTTCCCTTCCACACTGCTTGATGCCACTGGATTTCTCTAAAAAATTTATGATGCCAGAATTCTCTGATATAAAAAAGAGATTGGTGAGATGGCAGGAGACCAAATCTCACCCTTTTGGAGTTTGGTGCTCAGAAGAGCAATTTGGACAGTCCTTGGTTGGTTGGCTCTTCCAGGAGACAGGTTTGCATCCCACTAAACCCCTCCCCCTCTTGATTTTACAAAATAATGGAGGAATGGAGGGATGTAATAGTACAATATATTTTTAATATATTTTTATTTAAAAAATCACCCCCCTCAAATGTCCAATTTAGCCACAGACTTCCATATGAATATAAGCAGATTCCTACATTTGAATCCCAAACTAGATGATAAATGGTACACCTAAACAGGCAATGGTATATGTGATTCCCGAAAAGTCAAAGTTGTATAGAAGATAAATTTCTCTGGTTCACATTCATATCTCTTGAACCTATATGCTTAATGGAATATAAGTGATCATCAAACTTTTGTTACTTTCCCACTTGCTTGCTTTGGTAAACATGTGTACAATATAGGAAAAAAGATATGAACAAATACATGTTTGATGACAATGTACAAAGTATGCAAAACCATTTTATATGAGGGAAATTTGTAAATTATAAAAAATATACATAAACACAGGCATTAGAAGGCATGTGCAGAAGGTGGGGCTTTTTCTTGTGGAATTTGAGCTAAAGAAAATTTGAAAGATTTGTCTCTCCTTGGTGCTATGCATTACTAAGAATAGAATAGAATTGAATTGAATTGAATTGAATTGAATTGAATTGAATTCTTTATTGGCCAAGTGTGATTAGACACACAAGGAATTTGTCTTGGTGCAAATGGTCTCAGTATACATAAAGGAAAAGATACATTCGTCAAGTGTCATCAGGTACAACACTTAATAATAGGGTACAATCAACAATCAAATCATACTAGGAAACAGTCAATATAAATCGTATGGATACAAGTGACAAAGTTACAGTCATACAGTCACAAGTAGGAGGGGATGGGTGATAAGGAGTGATGAGAAGATTAATAGTAATAATAGTGCAGACTTTGTAAATAGTTGGGCAGTGTTGAGAGAATTATTTGTTCAGCAGCATTCAGGAAAAAAACTGTTCTTGTGTCTAGTTGTTCTGGTTTGCAGTGCTCTCTAGTGTCGTTTTGAGGATGAGGTTGAAACAGGATGTGTTATATCCAGGATGTGAAGGGTCTGTAAATATTTTCACAGCCCTCTTTTTGACTAACATGCTAAAATCCCAAGAACTGTCTGTTCCGTTCTGGATTTAAGAAAGCTTCATTTCCATTCCTACTAAACACTCCAAGTGGAAGAATTTTGACTTTCCTGAAAGGAACCACATATACACACCCCTGCAAATTCTAAGCATCTTCTCTGAATTAGATCACCTTATTTATTTTTACTGTTTTACCCCACCTTTCATGAATTAAATATAGTTGGCAGTTCACAGTCCACTTTTTTTTTCTTTTTATGATCCTGTAAGCCCTTGTTTTGTGGTGGGATAGGGATGACTAAGTGGAGCTGAACATTTACCTGGACTTTGCAGCAGATATTTTCTCTTTGCACGATGACAGAGAAACATCTGTCCCTAGGATTGAACTCTCAACCTCCCGATTGTGTGGTGAACAACTTCACCTCTAGGCCACTGTGCTGCTCTCACAGTCCACTATATAGATAAAATTATAAATTGGGTAAAAATGGGACAAACAGTTTAAGCAAGGAATGCAATTACAATACAAAGAAGAGAGTTTCATTCCATATGAGTCTACCTAGATTTTTATAACCCTTGTTGTTTCATTGATCATATTTGCCTGCATGAGATCTTTCTCTGCAGTGGAATCTCAGCTCTTTCATGGCTTCTCCCGTGGAGAATAATTGGCACAAGTTGTCCTGCTCGACAAGCCACCATGTATTCAAAGATTAGGATACTATCTCAGTCCACATGTTCCTTTGGGGCAGCACCTGGTATTAGCATCTACTGTTGGAATGGAATATCACCAAGGGCATTAGGTTAGTGTGAAAAGTCCAAAAATAACCTGAAAAGAGGGTTAGGGTATTGGATGACAAGTGGATCAGGACTTTTTTAAATAAATAAAAAATATATTGAGCAGTGCTATTATTTATGCAAAACATTGAGCAACAGTATAAAATATCAGGAGATTGAAATCTCCGATATATGTACAATCCAGTGGTGGTTTTCAAATTTTTTTACCACTGGTTCTGTGGGTGTGGCTTGGTGGGCATGCTTTGTGCGTGCATGCTTCACATGCACGCAGAGAGTTCTCTACTAATCTTCTCCTGCAATCCTGCACTCTCCCTGTGTCTTCAACAGCTGACATACGGCAATCAGCTGTGCCATGCAAAGCAGCTGAGGTTGAAAAGCAGGAAATGAAGATCAGTATACAGCCTGGGCAGGTGGGAGGGCCCAGCAGCTAATCGTCAGAGTGAACCAGTTTGCTCACAGATGATAGTCGGAGCTACTGGTTTGTCTCAACTGGGCTGAACCGGTAGAATACCACCACTGGTACAATCACAAAAACCAGAACATATGTAAACAGTCAGATATACTCAGCTTAATTCATAATGTTCAGGTAAACCAGTAAGTTTTGATTTGGTAGCATAACAAATGCTGATGACAACTAAACCTGTTTGAAGATGTTTTTATAATCCACAAATAGTAAATCATTGAGTAATAGATTGCATGCAGGTAGATCTTACATGCAGATAATCAGAAGTTCAGTGAATGATAATGACAAATTCAGTTTATTTCTAGCCCTGCAGGCCATTGCATTGAAAAAGACCAATGGCTGGACTCAGTACAAGACAGTTTCCTACATTTTATTAAGTCTGAACCTTGCTTTGAAGAAAATTAATAAACTTCATAAGATTGTATAAGATGGTACTGTATTTATATTTGTAATGACCAATCAATGCATGTTGAACAGAATAATGCTGGAAGTTTTGAAATAAATTAGTTCTCAGCAATATAAAATCCCTTATTGCAACAACCTAAATTTGAGAAGAAATTTCTGATGAAAATTAATCTGAGAGGAAAAGTCTGATGCAAATGATAATCTTTGCAGCAATAATGAACCCATTAGAATGCTAAAAATCGATGTTATTCTTGATCAAGCATAGAATTTAGTTTCATCTAACTTTGCATAGAATATGTTGTGGTGGCTATTATTCTAGAATAGGTAGCACATATGTTCTTGTAACATTATAATAGTATCCTGGAATATGTAAATGCTATTAGTGAACATTTTTTAAAATTCTCTTTGCAAGTTTAGTGGTCAGAAATTAGTAGAGATTAATGTCAAGACCAGGATAGTCTTATCATGGCTGAATTGATCCATTTGGGGTGGATGAGGGAGATGGCTTTCTAAAGAGAGGAGAAAAAACTTCTAATTGACCACTTGGTAGCCTAGCTACATAATATTGATGTCAAGGCCAACTCACTTTGCACTTTCACCCACAGTGAGACAACAGAAACAGGAAGGGAGAATGAATGAGTGGAATGTATGGGTGGCTGGAAGGGAATTGAGGAAGGGAATTCATAGGCACTATCTGTGGCAACAACACTCAACACTTCCGGGTCAAACTATGAGAGCCTTCTGAGCCAAGAAGACTGTTTCTCAAAACAAAGAGCTTGCACTGGATTGGTGGACAATGGACAATGGGTGACCCAGGGGGAGAAAGGGGGATTTTAGCTATGCAGCTTTTCATGCCAAATGCAGAACTGGCTTTGTTTTCTACTGTGCCTACGTGGATCTGTCAGTAAAGTTATAATATTGGTAAAATAATGTCTCAGGAGTGGTTGGAATGGTTGATAATTGATGAGTTTCTAAATGAGATGAATCAAGACCTACTGAAAGATCTGTAATTAATTTCCTGTACCAGGAACTAAAATAGATTTCAAACCCACACAAAAAGCAAAATGAAGGAAACTCTCAATCATTAGGGGATATTGCCAGATCATTTGTACAGGTAATTCTTGAATTAAAATAGTTCATTTAGTGACCATTTGAAGCTACCACAGCACTGAAAAAAATTGACTTATGAACGTTTTTTATACTTACAATTATTGCAGCAATCCCATGATCACACACAATCAAAATTCAGATGCTTGCCAACTGACTCATGTATGATGGTTGCAGTGTCCTGAGGTTATTTTGTGACCTTCCGGGCAGCAAAATCAATGAGGAAGCTAGATTCACTTAACCATCATATCACTAACTTAAGAACTGTGGTGATTCACTTAAAAATTGTGGCAAGAAAGGTCATAAAATGAAAGTCACTAAACAACAGTCTCACTTAGCAACAGAAATTTTGGGGTCAACTGTGGTTGTACATTGAGGACTGCCTTTACCATATCCCAGGTTTTTCCTACTGCAATGGCAAGATTTACAGGCAAGCACATAGGAAAACACACCCCAACACCATGGATATACTTATTAGGAAGGAGGTTCATTTCATCCAGAGCCAAAATTTATGGGTCTTGATCTCCTCACAATTTAGCAAAAATCAACATCTCCCTTTGTTTTCTAAATATAGGATCAAAAGAATCAAGAAAGCTGGGGGAAAGACCTGGGATGGATTTCTGGGACAGCTCAGATTTGATGCCAAATAAACAGTGCTGGGCTACAATGTCTTGCTTCATAACTCTAGGCTGAGATCTGTCCCAATTCTTGTGCTCCTATTTTGCACAAGGTATCAATCAGGGACTCGTTGTGTTTTGAGGAAAATCCAAAGAAGATTCGAAAGCAAGGGTGTTAAACTGGCAGCCCGCCAGCTGGATGCTTCACACGTAGGCCACACCCACCCCAGCTCCACAAATGGGAAAAACGTCGTGACATGTCACGTGATGGCAACATGATGTGGCGAGTTTGACACCCGTGCTCTGAAGTTTATTGAGTTAATCTCTGTTAAATAGATTTCAATCTGATTAGCATAAACACTCTTTACATTTTTAACTAATTGTAATTTTTAATTATGAATTGTGAATAATTATGAGCTATTTCTAGTCTAGTTGGAGTAAAATGCCAGCAATGTAATAGCGTCCACTGCAACTCTGGTGTGGAACCACCTGATTTCCAAAACATTTCTATTTCTTTCTGCCACTTGTTTTTCTAAATCTGTATCTCAAGCTTCTTTTAAATTCAGAGGTGACATACTGAACTCCGATTCTAATAATTTCCTGAAAATTTTTGAGATTGTTCCACTGGCTAAGAAAAGAACATTAAAGATTTTTTTTCAAAGGTAGTTAAACAGCAAGTTAATGACTTCTTTATCTTATTCTATTAAGATCTAAGATGGAACCGTACTAACCATGGCTACATTCCATTTTCAAGCAATATGCTTTCCAGGAGGGAATTAAAATTGTTTTACAATTCTTCCAACCCCCGCCCCCATAATTCTCTGTCTTCTTATTCCTGTTCTCTCAATAATTCACTCAGAAGAGATCTCTTCTCCTCCCTAATGTACTGAAAGATGCATAGTCCAGGACTGCGGCTATCCATCCAAAAATGTAATACAATATCCTTTGTTGCAGAGTTGCTGGGTCTCATGCAAACACAAAGAACAGCTGTACAAGCCAAAGCAACAACAAATCAAATGGCTGGTTTCCTTCTGTGGCAAAGGAATGGTTAGCCACCCTGTTAGAAATTAAAAACCCAGAAGGGCATAAATGCAGGCTGTTTTGCTGGAAAGCATTGTTGCTGTGTGCTTTTTGGTAAAGCATAATTATCCCAACGAAGAAAGGCAACAGTTTTGAAAGCTACCTTGAGCAACTGATCTACAATATCCCTGTTATAATCTTAGCTTTAAAGCTAAGGATACTTTCAGCTAGTGTTTCCGTCCACTTACATCAACTTGGAGGGCATACCGAAAGGTTTCTTTTCTGTCAGAAAAGCAATCTGGGTTTTGTTTTTTTTAATTCCCCACATTTATTTGGTTTGTATTCCAGATGTTCCACTTGGTTAGTCATCAAAATATTAAAAGAAGAAGAGCTTTTATAAGCCATGAAGCACCTTGGCATCCGTCTACTCGCTGATAGAATTGAAAACAATAATTCTCTCTCGATTGCCTCTCCCACCCACTCTTTTAAATTAAAATCACTAGATGGCATTGTTACTCTGAGATCTAATGTGCATAATAGTGCAGCCAAATGAGATAGTTAAATTAGCAGACAATTATCCCTGTTCCACTCCTCTTTTTATGTGATGAAACTGGTTACTTATAGCCTGCAGGATAAATTCTATAGGGTGGCTGACTTCTTTCTTCACAGGCTCTCTCTTCCCAGATTTCACCTCAATCTGTCATACAGATTTGACACTGCATCGTTCCAACAGTACTCAAAAATGACATGTATATAATGTGGAATATTGTGCACATTTACAGCCAGAACAATCCACCCCACCCACTTTAAGACATTGCTTGCAAGATCCTGGGGATCATCAGCCTGAAAAAGAGAAAAAATAATTTAAAGAAAGACAAGAAGGAAAGAAGGAGGGGGGGAGAAATACCCCTCTTCCAAACAGCAAATTCTTTTCTTGCCATGTATCAGGGGCTGTCTTGCAGCCAAACTTTTTTCACAAAAGAAGCTAGAGCAACAACTAAAACGATTTTTTTTTGTTTTAGCAACGTTCAG
The DNA here is from genome assembly GCA_004320025.1 of Laticauda laticaudata. Taxonomy (NCBI): domain Eukaryota; kingdom Metazoa; phylum Chordata; class Lepidosauria; order Squamata; family Elapidae; genus Laticauda; species Laticauda laticaudata. The sequence continues at coordinate 4,115 of BHFT01003258.1, read as the reverse complement.
CCTGCCTCAAATGTAGTAAAGCGTTTAAAAAAACAACTCAGTTTACTTTCTATTAATACTTCAGAAGACAAAATAATTACTTTTGGAAGGTTTCTATTTATTGTAGTGACAAAAAAGGAATATTTAGAATTGGACATAAATGCAGTTTTGCACTTAAAAGTAATTACATAGATTAAAAAGGGAATGTGCTCAGTTGAATCATTCTTTTCCTTGCATCAGTTAAACCTAGTGCTGTTATTTTATCCTCTCATTCTGACAACTTCTCCACCTCTTGCAGAAATTTGAAACACGGGTATGTTTTTGCAGGAACATTCAGCCGAGCCATGCAGGACGAAACACACATTTTATTTTCTTCTTTTATTTTTTGTTCAGGGACACCAATTTAGTTTCATTGTTATTCCTCTCAGATACAGATACATTGTACAACACAAATGTGTGTGTGTGTGTGTGTGTGTGTGTGTGTGTGTGTGTGTGTGTGTGTGTGTGTGTGTACATATTGCATATGTAGACACAGAGAGATGCTGTCAATAATTACAAATATCACTGTACAATATTTTGCTTTTAGTGTGATTTCGGAGGCAGCTATTTTGGCACACAATGAGTAATGCAGTGACAGTACACATCTTCTGGCAAGATTTGCTGCTTTTCTTTGTTTGGCTTTTATTTATTTATTTACTTACTTCCTCTTTATTTATTTTTCCTGTTTTGCAAATTGGGATGTTCTCTCTTTGATTTTCTCAGATTTCACCATATGAAGCTTCTAGTGGATTACTCAACACATGTTTTACACTCGTATTTTCAAAGGCCAAAATAGCAGGGGGTGGGGTAGCAGGACAGAAGAGTCATAAAATTAAGAGGGCGGTACATTCCAATGAATAAACTTTCCATGTACAAGTTTTTGTCCTATAAGAAATACTTTGTTTTTCAAATAAACAGTTTACAAATTCAGCTTCATTCAGTGCAACCTTAAATCTGTGTCACATGTAGAAAAGTTCACATTCAGATTGAGGTACTGGTAATATGCTAACTAGCGTGTGTCCATATATGTGCAGATAATAAATAGATGGTTAATGAGAGAGCAGACATAAGTGTCTCTAGTAAATATTTGTAGGTGTAGTTTGAAAGAGGTCAGAGGTGCTCTAAATATGACCAGGCCTTTACTAGATATTGTTCTAATATTTAAACTTTCCTGAAAAGTAATACAATTTTAACACAATTTTTTAAAATCAAGTCTCAGATAAGATAACTGGGTAAAGATCATCAAAGTTGGAAAAGCTTTAGAGGCTGTACAAATTTAGAGATTGTACAGTTGAACTGTACAATCATGTTACATATTTTTAGTACCTTAAACAGCCATATGTAAAAGGACAGAGGTACCCAAAAGCTCATTCTTGCAAAAGGAGGAGTGAACCACTAAAATAATTTTAAAAATAATGAATGGGGCACATAGTGGAACTCAGTTTATTTTTTTTGTTTCACTAACATGACACAAATAGGGCCTGTAGTTATAGAATTGATACTGTCAATCATGATGACAGCATTCATAATTTCTCAGTTTTATTTTCTCAGTGTTTTCCTTTTTGTATAGAAAAGTGATAGCATGTTTTTTAATTAGTTAAGAATGTTTTAACAGTTTCTAAAACCTACTGAAATTCTGTCAACAATGATTCTTCAATATTATTATAATAAACAGGTTGATTTTTTTAAAAAAACTGAAAGGCAATGAGGAATATCTGTTTTAAGCCAGTGCCATTTGTTTTTCATAACTGGTTTTGAATTTAGAAACTGAAAATGTTGAAAACATACTGACTCAGAATCTGTTATTTAAATTTTGAAAAATCTGCCTCACAGTATAATAAACTGTATTAAATATAAAAACCCAATATGTGTACATTTCCTTATGTGTCCAGGCAGCTTTATAATATATGCTTTTAAACAGATTAACTTGTATGTAGAACTTTTAACAAACAGCCAAAGCTATACCACGTCTTAATGCTCAATTTTAATTCTACAAGCATATTGTATCTGTGTTGAATTTTTCACAGTATAATTGGCAACTATAACTTTTATTCATTATTTTATCCAAGATTTTTTTGCTGTCCTTTGTATGTTCTATTCCTGTGCTCTCATTTCAAAGTTAGACTTCAAGAAGGCCATAAATTGGAGATAACAATCTTCCCTTATTGGCTGAGAAATAACATGACAGTTCACCTGATAATGCTTTTGATTTGTAGTGCTTTGGAGTTAGGTTAAGATTCATAGAAACAGCACGCTTAAGGAGGAATGTAGAATTAAGGGGGTGGTGAGTGGAGGGGGGGAATGAGGTTATGCATTACTTGTTGATGACTTTTCATGTCTATAACACAAATTAATCACTTGCAATGCTCCCAATGTATACAGGTGCAGTGTGTCTTGGATACTCATCCGACTGGTTCTATTAAATGCTGCCCATTACAAAGTTGCATCATTAAAGCCAAGGCAACTCTATGAGTTTTCTGAATTCCAATGTTTTAAATTATGGATCTTTGTATGTCTGTGCCTGTGTGCCAGGCTTGTGACAGTCCAAAAGCTGAGAAAGAAAATCACCATGACAGATCAACTAAATCTCAGAGAAGTGATGCTAAAGTGTTTTCATCATATCTCTCCATATGCTGTTTAATACTGCAAAACTACAAACATAGTCATACCTATTGAAATTGAACATGCAGCTGCCAAAAATGTTAAATAGGCTCTCCTAACAGAGGGATAAAATCAAGATCACATGAAGTATTAGTACCACTTTGTAATCTGTTGATAAGACCATACTTGGAACACTGCATCCAGTTTTGGTTGCCATGATATAAAAAAGATGTTCAGACTCTAGAAAGAGTTGCAAAGAAGAGCAACAAGGGGATTGGAGGCTAAAACAAATGAACAAAGGTTGCAGGAATTGGGAATGTCTAGTGTAATGAAAAGAAGGTCTGGGGTAACAAGATAACAGCATTCTAATATTTAAGGTGCTGCCACAAAAAGCTTTATTAGTAGTATTTACAAGCTTAAATTGTGTGGTTTTATGAACATTTTATTGATGTTATATCTGTTATAAGCTGTATACAGTTGTAAGAATAGGCAGCATACAAACAGTGTATTTGACATGCTAGCAGTTCCAATATTTGATGGGCTGTCACAGAGAAGATGGGGTCAAACTATTCTCCAAAGCACCTGAAGGCAGGCCAAGAAGCAATGGATAGAAAATCAAGGAGAGAAGCAACCTAGAACTGAGGAGAAATTTTCCAATAGAACAATTAATCAGTAGTACAACTTGCCTTCAGAAGTTGTGGGGGCTCTAACACTGGAAGTGTTTAAGGAGAAATTGGACAACCGCTTTTCTTAAATAATATAGGATTTCCAGCTGGAGCAGGGAGTTGGACTGGAAGACCCTCCAAATCCCTTCCAACTCTATTATTTTATTATTCTTTAATCTGATGGGATGTTCATGGGAACATCCAACTAAGTACCCTAATCCAATAATGTGACTTCTGTATAACCCCTAATTTTTTCCCCGTCTTATGATATAAGATATGGGATGCTCAGTGGATTTGGGGGAATGCATGCTGAAAACTATTGTGCATCTACTACAGAATAGATTTTGAGGATGTGGGGAAAGAATTACTATGAATGAAAAATAATTCTGCCATGGATCCAACTAAGACCAAATCTGGATATTTGCTGTGGTGTAATTTCCTCACTTTCTCTCTCCCCTGTCCACTTTTTTATAGATTTCTAGAGAATCAGAATTTAAATCAGAAATCTGCCTCCCCAAAAATGAGCAGTTAAATGAAAAGAAGGAAGAAGACACAGATAAACAGGAGATCATCCTTTCTTTAGAACCTAAAACATAGAATAATAGAGTTGGAATGGACCACAGAGGTCTTCTAGTCCAATCCCCAGCTTCAGCAGGAGACCTTTTGGACCTCAGGGACCACCAAACTCATAATTTTAAATCCCACAAACTGGAGACCCTGGAAAAATCCCAAAAAAAGTCTGCAGGAAAATTCCCCACCCCGTTTTCCTACCGATCAATCATTCTTTATTTGGGATTGCAGGATAATGTCTCCACTCCATTCTCAGGGAGG
>BHFT01003257.1:0-24556 GCA_004320025.1 Laticauda laticaudata | reverse complement strand
ACAAAACCAAAGGGGGAGGGGTGTTGTGTATAGAACTTGGTAGACTCCAAATATCTTAAACTGATTGGCCGAATAGGATTCTCGGATTGGTCAGTTAAACGCCATTCCAATTGGCCCGCCTAATGGCGGGAACACTTGAACAAATGTCATTGGCCACAAGCCATGAGCAAGCCGCTATAAGAAGGGATGCCATGGCTTGGGTAAATGTTCCATTACAAGTCACTATACTATTTTAATAAAGAGCTGTTTGTTGGAACCCGGTCTCGTGCACCTTATTTCTAAACGGAACAATTATGAGTTATAACTAAAACTGCAGATTCAGTTATGGTTATAAGTTGAATTGATGTACTGTGAATAAGTTGTACAGCCTAGAGTTGTTGAAGCGGGTGATAAATAAAGCAAGAAATAAACTTTCCACTTTGAAGCCTACACTAAACAGATTCATACCTTATAACAAATTTATCTATATTTCTGTCATTAAAACACAAACATTCAGAGAAGTTGAATTATCTGCAATGGATTTTATTTGCACCTTAAGATTTCTCTTTATCTTGTCCCTCAATCACCACTTTGTATCCCCCAGATCTGTTATGCAGGGATCCTCAGTTTTAAAGCAGTCTTGAGATGGGGGGTCTCAGGGAGAAACAGAAAAGCTGGAAGAAGTAGCAAGTGTAATTGCATCAGTGGATAGATTGGATGCAGTTCTATATTCAGTTTTTTTTTCAGAGTGTCACTATGGAATTTCCACTATCCAAATTCACTTTACATACATTCTAATAACATCAGAATCAAGTGGTATATGATTTGATCAGAGTTTCTGAATCCCATACATAAAGAATCCCACCAGCAAAAATGACCAAAAATCAGACATAAAAGAAAATAAACACTAAAAATAAAACATAGATGAATTAGAACATGAAACACACCTGCACATCATTGTTAGCACACCTTTTTTAAAATCAGTAATACATTGTAACTTTTTAATTACTTATAACAATTACAATGAATAATAACAGAAATGAGGTATTATAACTAAAATTAGAGCAACCACTAAATGTTTTGAGAAACAAATATGTTCTCATGGATAATGCATAATTACGATGAAGAAATGAGGTTTCAGATATTTTAATTATGCTGTTTGAGTGAAAATTTTGGGCATCTGTTTGCAATCAGGTAAGCAGAAAGGTAAAGATAGAAAATAAAATGGAAAAAAATGCAAAGAAGATGATGTGAGAACTGTAAAAGGAGCTAGACTACCACAACTACATATTTAGAGATTATTATAGTTCACACCAAATTAGCTGCCATATCCTAGCCGACCTTGGCTGATCTAGAGAGCTAATTCCAACTGGGCCTGGACAGTACTTATATGGGGAGATTTCAGTGGTGGGATTCAAAAATTTTTTACTACAGGTTCTGTGGGTGTGGCTTGGTGGTTGTGGCGTAGCTTGGTGGGCATATGGCTTGGTGGGCATGGGAGGAGAAGGATACTGTAAAATCACATTCCCTCCCCATTCCTGGGGGAAGGTTACCACAAAATCCCATTCCCTCCCCACCCCACTAACCTCCTTTCCAGCTCCATTCTCATATACAGGGCAACAAAAGAAGACCCAGCCGATCAAGTGGGATTCGGGAGTCAGAGAATAGATGGGGGCAGGGCCACTCAGAGGTGGTATTTGCTGGTTCTCTGAACTACTCAAAATTTCTGCTACTGGTTCTTCAGAACTAGTCAGAACCTGCTGAATACTACCTTTGAAAGTTTTCAATAAGCTAGACTGGGAAATCAAACAACATTCCAGGCGGTAAACTATTTCCATAACGTACCAAGAGATTTGGAAGAATGAAAGTCACCAGAGGTCAATCTCAAATCAAAGATGACTTTACTGACTTTAATTTTTATCAGAATTAAAACATTCCATGTCCTTAAAGCTCATGCCGATAATTCTCTGTATGAATTTCAAGAGACATGGGAGTCAGCTTGGTGTAATTGTTAAGACACCAGGCTAGAAACCATGAGACTGAGTTCCAGTCCCATCTTAGCTGTGACAGATGGTTGGGAAGGAAGCAATGTCGAATCACTTCCAAAAAACGCCTTGCCAATAAAACAGTATATATTAGTCCAGGCAGTCAGCAGGAGTCAAAAATTGACTTGAAAGTGTGCATGTGCACCTTAACATGCACACACACACACACACACCTTATATATATAATTATATATAGGTCACTAGCTCTAAAGGTAACATTTATAAAAGTTCTGTTACACTTGTTCAATGTCAGAAAAAGAGACATGTTGTGCCTATGGATGAAAAAGAATTCTTTCAACCACCCATAGAAGTCTAATGTTAGGAAGGAAAATCCTGATTCTGACTGTAATAAAATCTTTAACACTTCCTTTTAAAAACATTATTTAGTTAAGGTGATGATGCCTCCTGTGTGGAGTCAAAATCTGCAAGTGACAAACAATCCAATGATGTGGCAATCCAAGCCCTGCCCTTTTATACTTGGGTACCTGATGTGGCAATCCAAGCCCTGCCCTTTTATACTTGGGTACCTGCCAGATTTTGGTGCAGAAGCAAACATATACATAAGAGATGTCTGTGTGCAGTGAGGAACTGCAGTGTACAGCACTGAAGCTACCTTGCAGAAACCACCAAAAACAAAATCGTTCTTTTTTTTTTAAAATCAAACCATTTTACTTGTGTTTTTCTTCATCTACTTTCATTATGATCCTTCCAAACTAATCATTTGGAGAATCCTTGAAGAATTCAGGGAAGTGAATCATGAAGTAGGAGAGAAGTCTGAACTGTTCCTCTAAAAAAGAAAAGAAAATGCCATAGAAGCAATATTGTTATTTTTTTACTAAGAGTTAAGATTGTCTAAAAGGGCCTAACTTCAGAGTTCTGAGAAATGTTTTAAAACAGCAATAGCATTTAGACTTATATATTGCTTCACAACCCTCTCCCTGGTTTACAGAGTCAGCATATTGCCCTCAACAATTTGGGCCCTCATTTTACCTTGGAAGGATGGAAGGCTGAGTCAATCTCGAGCTTCGTGAGGTTTGAACTGCCAAATTGCAGGCAGCTGGCAACTGGCAGAAGTAGCCTGCAGTACTGCATTCTAACCACTGTGCCACTATGGCTCAAGATAAATAAGAATATCATCTATTTTCCAAATTCTGAATAAATATGCAGAAACCTTTATATGTGGGGTTACTTATGACACTCCTATTGTACACTCACGTGTTCTGATATCAGACAAACAATATGGCATCTGAACAACTTTGTTTCATCTTTATAAAGGATGTTTCCAATCTTCATATTTTCTGAGAAGCCTAATGCAGAGCAGGTGACTAACAAGGGCCCCTTTGTTTCTTATTTTATAAAATAAACTCTTTTGTTTGAATAGCTATTTAGATTAAATCCAGATAAAATATAGCAGAATAATCACTGTTCATTGCTCCTCCTGGATATAGCAGAACAAGCAATCATAAATAGTATCTAAGCATAGTATTTATCACCTATGGAAATACACATATTTCTCCGTAAATACTAGAAATTATATCTTCAACAAAACGTATGTGAGTAAACTATTGTGTACATGTTATATATACTCTGTCCTCTTTATTTGCATTTTCATTTCTCCTCATGTTTGGCAAACATGTATTCAGTCAAACATCAAAACATGAAGGGATCCAGAAGCTTGCTGGCCATCTTCCACAATTCAGAACCAAAAGTTGGAGTATCAACTCTCCGAAGCCTCTTCCTGGTTGTCCAATTAGCAATATTCTCTGGGCAAGGAAAACTAATGACAATATCCTGCCAAAATTTCCAAAATATGTAGTGAACATTATGTAAGGTTCTTAGACTTTAAGAATATTGAGTAATATTTCATAATCCATGGTTTTTCACCACTCTGAAGAAGCATATTCTCTAAATTATTTTGACACACCAAAGATCATCAACACATGGCACCAAATATATGTATGTATGCATGTATGTGTATATATATATATATATGTATGTATGATTGTATCTATATGTTTTTTTAAGTTTTCAAGGCTACTTACATGTATGCTGTTCAGCTTCCTTCAGGTATTATCCCACGTCATTGTTGTTGTGCTTTGAAAGTTGTTGCAACATTTCGGCAGAATCTCATCTGCCATCATCAGACTTCTCTATTGAGTTCGTCTATGGGTCAGGCTATCACAGCCATTAGTTTTAAATTTGAGGCTAGCCTACTGTTGTGCCCGGATGGTTTTTTCCTCATCCTGATTGGTTGGGAGTCTTGGTCTGTGTTTATTGTTCTTGGAGTTTGTTTGATTGGTGTTTCTGGTTTCTTCTGTCTCTTTGTGGCTGTTGATTGGCTGCAAACACTGTGTTTCTTGCATTGGAGGCTTCAGTGCAGCTTGGCGGCTTTGGAGTAAAAGGATGTTTATCATTCTATTAGAAAGCCTAGGTTTCCTCTGCACTCTCAAATAGAAAGATCTCCACACCAACAAGCCAGGCAACACACCCTGGGCACAAACAGAGCTCCCCTGATTACCTTCACCAAACACCCCCCACTAAGCACCCAGCATGAAACCTGGCTTCCCTAAAGATAACACCAATCCTTTCACATTGAACTGCCAACTGCACTGAAAGCCTCGCAACCTACAGACACAGAGTTCTCTTGCGAGCAGCAAGAGGCGCAGCACAGTCAAAGCCACAAAACAGACAGGAGAAGAAAACCAGAAAACCAATCAGATACAATCTTCCAAGTCCACATAACCACAGACCAAGACTCCCCACCAAGTCAGCGAATAGGACTAGCCTCCTAATTTAAACCTAACGGCTGTGAGACCCTGTACCCCAATACAAACTTAATACAGAAGCCTGATGAATGGCTAGATGAGGATTCTGGCTGAAGTACATTGCTACCCAGACTTTAAAGCACTACCAATGATGTGGGATAATACCAAGAAGGAAGCTGAATAGCCCACACACAATCAGTATGTTGCCAGCACACACACACACACACCACTGCTGTTCTTCAGCAAGCCTCGAAATTGAAACCAGGAACTGATGAGACACACTTCCAATATAGGAGAGCCTGGAGGAAATGGCAGATGAGATTCTGCTGAAGACCGTGGGCTGGTTGCAGCAACAATTCTACAGATTTAGACAGAAACTACAATGATGTGGGATAATACCCGAAGGAAAGCTAAACAGCAACACCATGTAAGATACCTCACGCAAAAGCTGAAAAGATACAACAGTAACTCTGACCTCTGACGGCGGAGGCAAAGTAAACAGTCCAGATCAAAAAAGCTACGAGAGCTGGGAAGTGTTAAACAGACAAGGAATATATGACCTAGCAAAATTCCTATCGCAGGCTGCTAAGAGAGACATACAAATGCTTATACCAAACACATGCCTCTTCCAAACTTAACGGATTTCATAACGAAACAGCAGCTAACCAAGACGTATCCTGAGAAAAAGAATCAGAATTGCTTTACTCAGAAATGACAATTCACAGTAAAAGAATTCGAATAAGAATCAGAGTTTTAAACAAAGATTTGCTAGCACTACACTGGAATTGAAGCAACAAAGATACCACACCTCTACTTTGGGATTATGAGTTAATAACAACTTACAACTTGGAGAGCTGAAACTGAAAGCCTTTACAAACAAAATGACAATAACTCTTTCAAAAAACTAAAAAAAACTGATAGAAAATGACCAGAGAAAATTCCCAAATGAACGCCACCACCAACACCTGATCACAATTACGTAATACACGAACACCGTTTCCAACAAAGAACTCAACAAAACAGAAACAGATGTCCTATCCAAAGGATTCAATTATGGCATAAGCACCCAAAAACAATCCCAACAGAATCCATACATAATCGTGCAGTTAAGAGATTCCCAGCCTAACCAAATCTAAGATAGCATGATCAAGCGACAGAAATGAAGAGCAGCCAGGTACGTCAACATCTTATGCACAGACAAACCGCACCAAAAATAATTTACCAAAGAGATGTGAATTCAGAGCGTTACAATAACCCTGAAAAATGATAATCAGCATACATAACGAATAGACTAGCCGCGCAGCAGACAAAGGAAATGCCAGCGCGAGGTACGTAATGGGATCAGAAACAGGATCTCCTAAGTGCAAACAAAATTTGACAGGACTACTCCAAGCCTCCACATATTCAACACCTATAAACACAGACAACCGACCGTGGATATTAGAAAAATTAACCAACCGAAGAAACACCTTGTAAACCAGCCCACATAAGCAAAGAAAATCCAACAGCACCGATCATTCCAAAGAGAAAAATCTTCTAGATGCCCCAAATTATACCGGCCTCTCAAAAATCCAGCAAAGAAGGCAGTACCTCTCTAGACCCATAGTCAAAGCCCATACGGAGCCCCATTAACAAAAACCTGCTAAATACTTACAAAACAACTACAAGCCCAATGCTGAAACCGCACCTTCATATGTCAAAACTCCATACCCACTTCTAGAAATGATCAAAGATCTACACTAGAACAAGAAGATCTGCTTGTAAAGTTTCGACGTGGTTTCACTAATTCACGTCAATCCAATAAAAGAAACTACCTTGAATATCATCGAAAAAATAAATACTCCAACCAGCTAAAGACCTCATGGAACTACAGAACACTGCCTAACCAACACATATTCATATACAGAGGACAAAGATACAATCAAATTGAAGGAGCCCCTATGGGATCACCAACTGTACAACCCCGCATTGTGCAAAACCTGTTTCCTGGACCCGTTGCTTTGTTTCTTTGCCTTGTAGTGGAGGTGAAAGTCTGGTTGCAGCGGAGTGGACAGATGTGCGAGAGGCGCATCTAGTCGGCATCCGGGCCTGTTTGCACAAGTTCGCGTCTGTGCAGAATTCGAATCCAGATCCCCAGAGCCCTGGCCTACTGCCACCCCGCCACAAAACCCAAACTATGGCTACGAACTCGATGACACATTTGTGATTTGCCCCAATGAAAAGAAAAACCTAAACAATTCGCTACACCCTGAAAACAACACACACCCCAAAATCAGACGCTTCACGCATCGGAAACGGAAATAAACAAACAACTACCAATTCCTAGATTACTAATCTTACAAAAGGAACAGATCGCCACACACGTGGGACACACCATACTACCAAAAGAAAACCCACACAACCGCCTACCTCAGATGCCAATGCCACCACCACCCAACACAAAATAAACTCTGTGGCCAAACATTAATCGCAACTAAAGAAAACGCCCAACACCACGAATCATCAGAGAAAGCTCATAGCAGATTGAACAAAAACCTGACAGCATGAATAGAAGAGATGATTCCACAGATCTGTCAACATTTGGAAGCCGTGCAACTCCTCACCAATACGAAAGGAATCTTCCACACAAAAACAGACAAATCACTGAGCCAAACATGACTCCCTCTGATAGCTCCAACTCAAACACCCCCCAACCAGCCCCAGGTTGAAAACCCCCGCTTGCTGATGAAAGCAGCCCGCCTTCACACGGAGCGCAAGCTGCCCTGAAAGCCTCCAGCACAAGAACAAGGTGCCAGCCAAGTCAACAGCCACCCAAGAACAGAACAAGAAAGAAACCAGAAACACCAATAGTCAAAGGACTCCAAGTCCAATGAAAACACAGAACCCCAGGTTAATAGCCAATCAGAATAGAACCAGCCCTCAAATTTGAAACACGAGGAACCTGTGAAGACACACTTCCATACAGAACGCCTGATGAATGGCAGATGAGAATTCTGCTGAAAACGTTGCTACACTTTTATACAGAACTACAATGACGTGGTTATAATAGCGAATAATCCCGAAGGAGCTAAAACCCGCACAATGTACGTACTCCGCGAGAGCTTAAACAAAAAACACACACACAAAACAAATCCTAATAAATATGTATATATAGTAGATCCTATACTGCATCATCAGGCTTCTCTATTGAGTTTGTATTGTGGGTCAAGGCTATCACAGCCTAGTTTTAAAATTTGAGCTATATATCTAGTGTACATGTTATGTATAATGTATGTAGGTATGTATGGTAATGTATTAATGTATGTATTATGGTATGTGATATGTATACTTATGTAAAAACATATATAATATATATATATAATCATAAGTATATATATATGTATACTAGTAGTATATACTACTACTAAATATATAGTATATATATGTATATATATGCTGTTCAGTTTCCTTCGGGTATTATCCCACGTCATTGTAGTGCTTTTAAAGTATATGTATATATTTTATATAGATTGACTATGTCCTTATGGCCTTATACCCATAGAGTTTTTCAAGGATCATGCTTTATCCTACATATTTTCACAGTAACAAAAAGTCTAGGAAATCCAGAGGAGATACTTAGATATACCAGTGCCCCACAATTGTCATCTTAACGTAATAAGATAATATTCTAAAATAATATAAATTTATTAATTTAAAAATAATATTCTATTCTCCAGGCACTTATTCTTTCTTGAATACATTGATCTATTATGCTCCTCCTAAGGTAATATATTTTCCATTGGTAGATACCATTAATATGTACACAAATTTAAAATTGCCTATAATCTAAGGATCGGAAAGATTATGGTGATGATGATGATGTGTAGTTGGGGAAGAGAACAGGAACTTCAGCAGCAGTAATAATACCATGATTCATGAACCACCACCATTCTAGGCACGGTTAGCAAAAAACATAGTAAAACCAACTGATCAGATGGCCGTGCCAGTTTGCTTCCCATCTCTGTTCTGCTCTGCATTCTGACCAACCTCATTCATTATGCCTTTTTTTTTCAAGTATATTTAATCCATAAAAGCAATAAATAATGCAGATGAGTCTGTATTTAATTCTTTTTCCTGTTTGTTATGCAAAGAGTAATTTGAATTTCAGGCCCATGCTGATGAATCATACTGTGTTCCCTCCTAAAGGTAGGCAGACAGTAGTGTCACTGATCCTCTGCCTTCTACCACCTCACCCTCCAACTTTCCAGGAGAAAGGCTCATTTCGCAAAATTTAATGACTCTGAGAACATGTCCCATATGTTCAATGACAGACAGATAAGGTTTTAATTACCTCTGTGCAAGATATCTTGGGGAATGCTCCTACCTTGACTAACCTCCAGATTCCCATGGGATGGGTGGGGGAGCAGGAGGGCAAGGAGGAAGCATTTATAGATAGAACAACGTTGGCCATCTAGGAACAGCCTGATCCCCCGGCAAAGCCTCTGTTACATTCAGTTTTCATTCTGAAATTGCAGCTGAGCTTTTCCTATTCATCCCAGATTGAAGGCCAGAAGCTATACATCTTCTCTGCAGATAGAAATTACTGATTAATTACCATTAATAAACAGAAGCCTTGCATTGCGTTATTAAATTTGCACCAACTTGTGACCAGCACTGATGGGAGTCTATTTGCAATTTGCCAGGTTTCGCAGCGTGGGCTCAAACACACATGTGTAACTAACACAGCAGGACCAACTGCAGATAGGTTACATGTGACAAATGTAGCATATCAATCATCCACAAAATGACTGTTTCACAAGTCTACTTCTTTATCTTGGAATTTCAAATCTGCCTGACTGAACGTTTTATGAATGTTTCGAAGCTATTTTGTTTGCTCTTTATTGCACATTGCTTTGAATGTCATTTGACAGAGTAAATGGCTTATGAATATCTGAAATAGACATTAAACTAAATGCCCAGGAAAAATTGCCTAAAAGACAGATTAGTTTTCCCCTCTCTTCACTACAATTCCAATTTTAACATTTGTTGCTACTTTTTGAATATAAATTCAGCACCAATAGTGCCTAGTTCCAATGTGAAACAGAAAAGGACACAATATACTGTTTCTGATTCTGATTTCTGATCTTGATTGAGAAGTACCTTTTACTAAATTCAAAGAGTGTAGTCTCAAGTGTTCATAGAATTCAGGCTTCAGATTTAAAATCTTAAGGGGACAATTTCAATGATATATCCATCTCTTTAGATGCTACCTGTAGAAGCGTGGGAAATCAGGAGACAGGAGACCGGTGTAACTTCAGCTCTTTATCCAAGGTATAGATATGTGTAGCCTTTAGCAAGCCACGGCAGCTCTTCTTATAGAGCTAGCCGGTGGCCCTCACCCAATGACAGCTTTCTGAATCTCCCGCGATCGTTTCGTCCAATCACGGGAGATTCCTTACTAACCAATCACCGTCGTGCATCTCGGCTAATCACAGTGCAGTTCGTTTCAGCCAATCAGGCTAGGGTATTACAAGAATGTTAATAAGTAACACCCCTCCACTCTTGGTATGGTTCATCCTACGTGACGTAGTCACGTAGGTAGGCAGGGCTTTTTACTTGCCACACAGTTCAGTTGCTGCGTGGTCTTCAGCCAGTTCAGAAGGGATTTTTGTTTCTCCCGCTCTTCTCCATGGAACTGCCTGGAAGGGTGAGTCAGGCCTTTCGCCGCAACTCCCACCCGGTCTACTGGTCTAATGGGTTTGGTCGATTGTTAGCTTCTTTGGTCTTCCGGCTGGTTGAGCTGATCTTGACTGTTTTTCCTGTCCAGGAGAGGTTTTCGAGTGGGTCGTCTTTCCTCTGGTACCTCAGCTGCCTTCCGTTTTCCAGTGAGTATTGTGTTTGTATTTCTGGTTCGGTTTTGATTGTTGGGCCATTCGGTTTGTTGTTGTCTTGTAGCGGTAATTCTCTTTCCTTCTTTTGGGATGATTCGTTTGGGGTTTCTCCCCCGCCCTAAGTTTTTTTTTATTAGAGTTGGTTGGTGAGTTTTGTGGGTTTCGGTGCCTGTTTAAAATTATTCTTTCTGCTCGTATTTGGTCAATAATGCTGTTTTCCAGTTTCTCCATCCTCATGTTTCCAGCGTACGACTGGGGGGGCCCTGTCCTATGGGTATGTAGTGGGCTACCCATAGTGGTTTCCCCTAAATTTTTTAGCGTAGATAATGTCTTCCCGGATTAAAATCCCGTACCGCTCGATGAGTCTAGTGTTTTTCTGGATTGTTGTCGGGTGAAAGTCTGTGCTAGAATGGGAATACGGAGTTTTTTTCCATCAGAGTTGCGGGCTTTTTTGTTTTTAGCACTTGTAATTATGTGCTGTATTGTTTAATGAGTTATTATTTTGTTCAATGTGATGTTACCAGTGTCCGATCTTCTTTCTAAAGTGTCTTTGGTGTATCTGACCATCGTTCCGCCCACACATCATCCGCCCGCGGATGAACGGGCGCTGTCATGCGTGTCGGATTTTCCCATTCTGGTGAGGAATTGCTTATCGAAAGCCAATGCCGTAATTGTGGGCCCTTGTCGAGATACTGTCAAGTCAGGTAGCCATGGATGGCGAAAAGTCTGTTGAGCTGTTTTGTAACCGCGGATCCGTCATGGTAGATCGCATTAGGCTTACCCTCCACGCAGTTGGAGTAGCGTCTAACTTCGATCAAGAAAGCTGTGCCCTTTTTGTGGGGTCCACAAAGTCGTATATGGACGCCTTGACGAAAAAGGCCCTTGGTGTTCCACGGAGTTGGTGCTGTCGGCCGCGCGTTTTAGTTGATTGCTGACATTTGGCACATTGTAGGCCACTCAGGTTCAAATGGTTCTGTCTATCCCTGTCCCCCATACGTAGCTTTTGGCTAGGATTTCAGATTTTCAGCAATGCCTGGGTATCCTCATTGCCAAATGTGTAATATATTTTTTTGGTAAGTTGTCTGGAACTACCATCATACCCCATAAGTATACCATCCTTAGGAGGATAATCTCAGTTTGCCAGTTTCGAAGGGTTTTAATACTGGATCACCTGCTTTCTGTTTTCCGTCCGACCCTTTTACCACCCAGTTCCAAACTCATGGCATTGAATGTCATTAAGCCAGTTTGCCGTCTCGATCATTCTCTCTCGCAATGTCTGACACCGGTTTTTTGGTATGTTGGGCATGTTCTTATTTGAGGGTGTGTGGTGTGCTGGTCATCTTCATATCTTTAAGAGCAATGGTTAGTGTGTCGGCAATGAGAGATACATTTCCTGGCGATGTATTTAGTTGGTAGTAAGGGCCGGCAAGGAACTCAGAACCCCTTGTTATCACAGGGAGACAGTAATGTTTTGGGGGTGCCTTGTTCGTCCCACTAGGATTCCCCAGTATGGTTTATGGTGGGCTGAAATGAGGGTGAAAGTCCCTACCAATATAAGTACTCTTGTGAAAAGCTTTTATGCTGGTAACTGCTGCAAGCGCTTCCTTATCAAGCTGGCTAACAATTTCTTTCTGCTTTGATAGTGTTTTCGAGAAGTAAGCGATCGTGCTCTCTCCTGGCAGGGTTGGCTAGGGTATGGCTTAGTAACGCTCCGATGCTGAATTGAAGTGTTGCAGGTTAGTGGTAGGGTCTCGGCTGTACAGGATGAAGGACTGATTGTGAATGTTGAGGAGATCTTTTATGTTCCCGGAAGGTGGCCTCTTCCACTTGCCCCAAGGATCAAACGGACGGTCTATTGAGCTACCCTATGCAGAGGTTCCGCTGTTTTGGTGCTTCTGTGGCAAATAAGACTTGTTAGAAATTGATTAGTCCCAGAAAGGCTTGTAATTCTGCCGTTATTTTGACGGTATCGGGGCTTCCATTTATTGCTTTTATTTTTTGTGGAAGGGTGATTTCCTGTTTTGTCCACCAGATATCCCAGAAACTCAACCTTTTCAGTGCAGTAATGGCAACCTTTTCTTTTAAGCTTTAAGTCTGTTCGTTTTTTTAAAATTTTTGTAGTCCTTCTCTGAGTCGGCTTCTCAATTTGTCTTTTGTCTTTGGGCTGCTACCAACACATAACAAATATAGCACTGACTCCTTAATTCCTTGGAGTATACAGTTCAATTAAACTCTGGAACACCCCTAGCGCACAACTGACTCCAAAGTTGAGCCTTTTGCGACGGAAAACCCCTGTTGGGTCATGATAGCTGCGCTTCCGCAGTCTCGTCATTCAACGGCAGCTGTTAATGGTGCTTTGTGCCAAAGTTGAGCTTTGCAAGACTTTTTCCCCCCAAGTGAGTGTAGGAGGTGCCTGTACACCAGGACTGGTATGCATTTTGTTGCAGTGCATTGTTAAGGTGTCCGCTTTATAAATCCCCACAAATTCTCATGGAACCCATCTGTTTTTTGATTGGGGTGACTAATTGGGGTCTCCAGTTGTGGCCATGGATTCTATTGGTTCAGATCCCTTGTGCAATGAGCTTATCTAATTGTTTTCATTCTATTTTGGTTTGAGTACAAATGGAACTCGGTCCTTGGTTTGAGACGATTGGGGCCAATATTGGGGTTTCAAAGCTAAATGATATTGGGGACCCAAACCCCCAGTACTTGCCTAATTGTTCCATGTGAACATTTCTTAGAATTCCTTCATCACTTTCTCTTCCCAGTCTGTTTCCTCGACATGGTTGATGCCCGTCACCTCGATTCCTAATGGCACACATTCCAGACACCAGCAGGCTTGGCGGTCTCTGTCGACATACAGTAAGTGTATGGAAGTACTTATCCTTCATGTCTTTTGAAGGTTATTATGGATAGTGTCCAATTCTAATTACATGGGATTTTGTTTTCCCCTGAATAGTCTTTAATGTTGAGTTCCTGGTTTCTCCAGCTTCTTGTTTCGGTAAGCTGGGGCATAAATCTTTAATTCGTGTTCCCAGGAACATCCATGAGAGGTTCATGATCCAGAGTCCCACTCCATTCTGCACGGCCTGCCTTCGATGCTGGCTGCCCTAGCGTGTAACTTTTCGGCATCTGAGTCGTCTTGAATGGTTGATTGTCGACCGTCTTGAATGGTTTCTTCCCATTGTCTGATTTTGCTGAGCCGCTTGCTTTGGTTTTTGGCGTTCATCGTTCTCTGTGAATCTGTCTCGTTTCTGGCAGGCCGTGTTGTCGGCAAGTGTTCTTGGGCTGGACGTTCGTTGTTGCGGCAGAACCTTGGCGATATGCCCCTGTTTTTCACAGTACCAGTAAAATGGTGTCTAAAAACTGGCACTCAGAACGGCGGGTGTTGCTGCTGCTAACCGGTGGCACTGGAAATCTGACTTATGACTTCTCCGCCAGTTCGCTCCGCTTGCAATCCTGTGGATCATCCTCTTCCTCATTGTCAGTATTGGGTGAATCAGATCGACGTCCTTAGTGGGTGTGCCCGTTGTCCTGCTTTGTGACCAGTTTCAGTTATTTTTTCGGGAGATGTGTGGTCTCGCGATGTGGTTGGCCGTACCCCCTACAATTCATTTGTCACATCTTGGCCACTGGGATTTCTTCGTGTTTGGCTGCTTGGCTTCAGCAATGGTTTAGGTAACTGTAATTGTCTGCCCGAGCATTACCTGCCTCTGGAGCACAGGGTCTTGAGACTGGAGGACCACGCGGTACCATCAGAGCCTCATCCATGTCTGAAAAAGCACACACACCCTCCAATGTTCCTCAATGCTGCCACGAAATCTCCGATGCTCTCTTCTTTTTCCCCCTTCCCCCCCCTTTTTTGAAATTTCCCGACCAAGTAAGAATTTGTGTGGCAGGATTAGTGGTTTGGCACGGTGGGGCATAGCTGGTTCCGCAGTAATCATTGAGAATTCTGGCCAAGTCATGGTCCTTCACATCCTCTTGCTTGGCCAATGCTTTGCCTCTTGAATACGGTGGGTCCGCATGGGTCAGGAAGACAGCCTCTCTTTCAGTGGTCATTTTGCATCCTTGAGATTGGTTGCTGACTCAAGGAACATGAGGAATCTATCGATGTAAGATCCCAGTCTTGGTGCCCTGAATCTCGAATGGTGGCAGGTGGTGACGTTTGGCTGCCGGCCATCTCGTTGGGTTTTCAGTCTCGGTTGGCACATGCCCAACTGGTCTCTTTTGTCTCAGAATCCCACCTTCGTACCAGTGTAAGAAGCGTGGGAAATTAGAGACAAGGAGAACCAGCATAACTTCCAAGCTCTTTATTCAAGGTGTAGATCTGTGTAGCCTTAGCGAGCCGTGGCAAAGTCTCTTATGAGTAGCCAACAGCTCTCATCCAATGAACAAAGCTTTCTGCTGAATCTCCCGCGATCGGTTCGTCCAATCACGGGAGATTCCTTACTAACCAATCACCGTCGTGCATCTCGGCCAATTGCAGTGCAGTTCATTTCAGCCAATCAGGTTAGGGTATTACAAGAATGTTAATATGTAACACTGCCTTTTTTCTAAACCTCTAACACCCTCTTTGATGTCAACTTTTGGGTTTAATTCTGGTAATGTCATTAAGGAGCTTCAAAACTGCCACAATTCACAGAAAATCACACAAACAAACATAAAGCCATCTTACCTGCTATAATAAGAAGATAGAAGGTCACTTTAGTGACAACAGCAAAGCCATCAATTCATACTGTGCGGGAAGAAGCTATGGAAAACCACTTCTTACCAAGGAAATCCCATGGATATAAAGTATAAAAATGTTTGATGAAAGAAGAGATGAGTTCCCTCAGAGAACTAATATTCTTTATCTGTCTGCATTCATGTCAGAAGCACCTACAAAGCAAACAGAAGGTTGCTTCTGAATTGAAAGGATTTGCCTCTGATGGCACCATTGCCCAAGGGATGCCCACTTGCCAAAGCAATGGTGGGCTGTTCAGAGTTCGTAGTGGTTTAGGAGAGCCCCTAACTAAGATGTGCAGTTCAGAGAACTCCCAAATCCCACTCCTGGTTGGCCTGCCCACCCCACCCCGCTCCTCTCAGGAGTCCCCACGCTACCTGTCTTGATGCAAGTAAGTACAAGGCATTCATGGAGGCTCTGGAAGGGCAAAAAACAGGCCACACAGAAGTTTGGGAAGCCCAAAATGGGCCCATTTCCAGCTTCTGGAGAGCCTCCATAGCCCTCCTAGAAGCTCAAGGAAAGCCCACCTACTGGGCTTTCACAGCACCTGCTGTGGTGCAGGAGGCCAACTAGGCCAGGCCCACCATGGCCATGCCCACCCAGCAACCAGGCAGATAACCCATTGCTAAAATTTTTGAAGCCCATCCCTGTGTCAAAGTTAATGCAACCTTTGGGGAGGCTTCTTTCATGATGTCTCCCAATAGTCTTTATGATGCAGTTAGAGTAGAGCTTTCAGGACATCTAGTTAATGATACTGCCATGCAGAAGAAAAGACAATTCAAATTTGTAAAAACAGAATTACAGGGGGAACATGAAAAGTAAGAAGCATAACCCTGGAAATGTTCAACACAGTGAAAGGTGAATTGAATCAACTTTACATCAACATCTTTGACACCAGCAGAATGAGATGGACTAGAATTGGAAACTTTCTGTCAGAAGATCATACTGTTTACTTCTCAGGACATTAAAAACAAAGAAAGAAAAGCCTTGCTTTTATAGTTAAGAAAGGTATAGCAAACACGGTACCAAGTTACAATGTAATTGGTTACTGAGCAGTATCAGTTATAGAGTTCACGGGCATCATATGCTGATTATCCAAGTTTATGTTTCCATCACTGATGCAGAAGAAGATAATGTTGATGACCAAATTCAAACTGAAACAGAACAGGCAAGCAAGATAGTGATCATTTAGTCACCAGAAGGTCAAAGTTGGATATGTTAAGGAAGAAAATGTAACTGGATTATATAGTCTAAGAAACCAAAGTGAAACGGTGATGACTCATTAATTTCTGTGAATCTAATGATTTCTTCAATGTTTAATCTTCAGAACAAACAAAATGACACTTATATACATGGACATCTATAGATATTGAAATCATATTGACTATATTACTGGTAGAAGGAGTGGAAGAGTTTAGTTATAACAGGAAAGGTACATCAATTTCTACATTTTGATCTTGAGCATATATTCACCATTTTGAAGGAGAACATTGAGAATCACTTTGAGGAAAATTGAAGATGAACAGTGGAATTAAATCAAATAAATTGTTAATTATTAATGTGAAAAGAAACTTCCAAAGATCAAAAAACAGAAGAAAGCAAACTGGATGTTAGAATAAATTGTGGAGATTGCCAAGAATAGTAGGGAAGCCAAAGTAAAGAATAACAGAGACCAGAAAGGAACTTAAAAAAGAATTTCAGAGAGCTGTTAGACAAGAAGTAGTATTACAGCAATATCTTTTACGATAATAAAAATATTGAGGCTAGGAAAAGAAAGAAAATCTTCCAAAAGATTTCTAAACATAAAAGGAAGTGCCAAGCTTTAACTGGTATGCTAAAGGACAACAGTGGACAAAAAATAGCTGATTCAAAAAAAGATCAAACAAAGCTGGAAGAAGTATACTGAAATTCCGTACAATAAGATATCAATATCCAAGATACATTCGAAAATATTCCCTACTTACAACTTTTTGTATTAGAACTTAGATCAGCACCACCATTATCAAGTCAAAAGGCTACAGGAATTGATCAAATATCTACAAAAATATAGTAAGCAACAGAAGACAGTCAGTAAAGATTCTAACCAAGCTAAGCCTGCAAATTGAAAGAAAAACACAGTGATCAAAGTTTGGAAAATGTTAATCTATAAATTAAGAAAGGAAACTTAACATCATGTTCAAATTATCGTGTATTATCCTTAATTCTAGCCACCTAAAGAAATTCTTTTGGAAGACAGGCAGCAAATAAATTTAACGAATAAATAAATAATTTCACATGCTAGCAAAATACTGCTTAGAACTATCCAACACAGATTAAAGTCCTATATAGAAAAGGAGATGGCAGAAATTCAAGCTGGCTTCAGAAAGGATTCTTCAAAATTGAAGAATGCTTCAAAATTGAACAATGCTTCAAAATTGAACATGCTTCAAAATTGAACATGTCAAAAAAATACCAAAAAGAAGTCAGTATGTGTTTCATTTGATTGTATTGATCATGTCAAGCTGTGGAATGTGATTAGAAAATGTGAATCCCTGAACATCTCATTATCCTCCTGAGAAACCTACACACAGTGCAGGAAATCACAATATAAAAAGGACATGGTAGAACAGACTGACTTCAGAAGGCAAAGAAGAGTATACTCTTTTGTTATTTATCCAGCCTATATACTGAAAGAATAGAATAGAATTTGTTCTAACACAAAAGGAATTTGTCTTTGTGCAAATACTCTCAGTATGCAAAAAATAAAAGATACATTCATCAAAAGTCAAGAATCATAAGGTACAACACTCAATGATAGTCATAGGGTACAATAAGCAATCAAATCATACTAGAAAACAGTCCATATAAATTGTAAGGATACAAGCAACAAAGTTACAGTCATACCGTTACAAGTGGGAGGGAATGGGTGATAAGGAGTGATGAGAAGATTAACAGTAATAGTGGTGCAGACTTTGTAATAGTTGAACAGTATTGAGGGAATTAGTTGTTTAGCAGAGTGACGGCTTTCGGGAAAAAACTGTCCTTGTGTCTAGTTGTTTTAGTGTGCAGTGCTCTATAGCATCATTTTGAGGGAAGGAGTTATAACAGTTTATGTCCAGGATGTGACGGGTCTGTAAATATTTTCACAGCCCTCTTTTTGACTCATGCAGTATACAGGTCCTCAATTGAAGGCAGGTGGGAATTGTTTTTTCTGCAGTCCTAATTATCCTCTGAAGTCTGTGCCTGTCCTGTTGGGTTGCGAACCAAACCAGACATATTATACATGCAGATGATAGACTCAGTAATTCCTTAGAACTGTCATCAGCAGCTCCTTGGGCAGTTTGAGCTTTCTGAGTTGGTGCAGAAAGAACATTCTTGTTGTGCTTTTTCATGAACATTTTTGACATTAGGTGTCATTTTAAGTCATGTGACATAGTAGAATCTAGAAATTTGAAGGTCTCTACTGTTGATACTGTGTTATCTAGTATTGTAAGAGGTGGTAAGTATGAGAAGGTTCTTCTTAAAATCTACCATCATTTCTACAGTTTTGAGTGTGTGTCAGTTCCAGATTGTTCCAGTTACACCACCGAGGCAAGTTGTATACCTCCTGTCTGTATGTGGATTTGTCGTTGTCTCGAATGAGACCAATCACTGTTGTGTCATCAGCAAACTTCAATAAGTTTAACAGATGGATCATTTGAGATGCAGTCATTGTATATAGGGAAAGAGAAGTGGAGAAAGCACACAGCCTTGGGGGAGGGCTGTGCATAATTGTACAGGGTCAGATGTGTTTCTGCCTAGTTTCAGCTGCTTCTCCTGTCTGTTAGGAAGCTTATTATCCACTTGCAAGTGTGTTCAGGTACCACTAGTTGGTTTATTTTATTTAGAAGAATGTCTGGACTGATGGTATTGAATGCTGAACTGAAGTTACAAAGAGGACCCTTGCATTGTATGTTAGAGATTCAAGGTGTGTAGGATGTAATGCAGGCCAGATATTAACAGTATCATCGTGAATGCTCCCCCATTTGCTCGTATGCAAACTGCATGGGATCTAACAGCGGATCTGTGATGGTTTTCAGGTGGGACAGCACAAGCCTTTCAAAGATTTTTATAACTACAGATGTTAAAAAGAAAGGAGCTGGATTGGAATATGATAAATGTAGCTTTAAAATTGGAGAAAGATCAATAACCGGTTTCATGCCAATGACTCTAATAGTCAAAAATGCAAATGAACCTCAAGCTTTCTAGTAATGCAAGTCACGGGACATAGTGAAAAAATAAAAAATAAAAATAGTATTATGATTAAGTCCAAAGAAGACCATCTAATGGCAACAGATATAGCAAACAGTCTCAGAACTGATAATGAAGATATTGAAGTAGTTGATAGCTTCTGTTCTTTAATATTGACCATCTAGGGAAAAGGATCCAGCAATCAAAAAAGATGCAACATATTGGAACCTCATAAGGTAGCAATAAAGGCCTTGGAAATGATATTCCAATGCCCAATACTCCATGGGCGTGCTAGTTGAATTTTGAAGAAGTCAAAAAGAGTTATGATGTTTTAGAATTTTGGTGCTGGAGGAGGTTCATGACAATACCATGGATAACCAGGAAAAACAATATATGGACTATTGAACAAATCAAGCCAGAATTCTCAATGAAGGCACAAATGACAAGCTCAAATTATCATATTTTAGACAAATAATGTGAAGTCCTAGCTCTATGGAAAAGTCTGTAATGGAAAAATGGAAAGGAAAATAAAAGGATGACCAACAGAAAGGTGAATAAATTCAATAATAGTGTCAAGAGATGCCCCTTCAGAAGACTTGACGGACCATTTTAGGGACAAATTTTCCGAGAGAAAATCTATCTATATGTCAGTAAGACTCAACTCTGACTTGATGGCATATAATTAGTCAAGCAAGCAAGTTCAACTGCTTTCTTTTCTGCACAGAGTTCTTATTCTAGGTGCATGTAAGATATATTTTCACTTACCCTGCTATCATTTCATAAATGAATACTAATTTTATTTGCTTCCTTAATCTTTTAGGCATAATTTCAGCCCAGAGTAATTGATACCTAGCTGTTAAGAACTTATCTTTATGGTTCGTGCTGATTTTGACTTACCTTTACTTTAACTGCATGTTGTATTTTTCTTTTTTTCTAAAAAAATATCTTGAAAATGCCAACTTAAGACAATGTGACATTTCTATTGGAAATACAACGGTAAAATGGCATTTTTGGCATGGATAAAGCACAGATGGAGAAAATACATTCTTAATTTCTACAAGAGAAAAAATGTACTAATGGGAAAAAGCTTTCAAATGTTAGCTTTATTTATTTATACGATTTAAAATGTCCACTTTTGCAGCAGTTCTGCATTCATTCTAAAACACCTTTAATTTTTTGGAGGCAGAGTCTGATTAATTTCAAATGTTCTATCAATTTCCTAATAGCAATTCAGGAAAAGTATGTGGGCCAGATGGGCTGCTGGCTTCTTATTAGGAAGATGAGCTTTTACAACCTTTATAACAAACAATGAATACTATTTTGCAGAATAGAAAGACTGGAGCAAGCTATTATAGCATTAATACCTAAAGATTTGACTTTTACAAGGAACTATCGACTAAAATCTTCATTGAATAATGATTATAAATTGTTTACCACAATTTTGGTGAAAGGTTGAAAATAAATTTACATTATTTTATTCATTAAGATCAATGTTAGTTTCTATCTAAAAGTCAACCATAGTATTAGAAATTGTTTGAATATTCCAGAAAATTGGAAGCAACATAAAGGAAAAATGCATTTATATTCTTAGATGCAGAGAAGGCCTTTGAGACAATTTGAGAATTGTCTTGGGTGTTTTTTTTGTTTGTTTGTTTAGAATTCTGGAATATATAAACTTTGCAAATAATTTTATTGAACAGATAATGTTGATTTATACTTCTCAGACAGCACAAATAACTGAAGAACTAAAAAAAAGCTTATGAGATTCAAAAAGAGACAAGACAAGGATGTCTGCTGTCTCCACTTTTGTTCATTTTGATTGTTGTATATAAGATCAAACAATTATGGGTGTGGAAATTTTAAAAATGTACAAGTTAAGGGCATTTGTAGATAAATTGTGTTAATTTTAGAAGAGCCACTTGAGAGAGTAGAAACAAGAATCGGAAAATTAAAGGAATTTTCCATATCTTTCAGGAGGTTATCTTTCAGGAGGTTTCAGGAGACAAAAAACTAGTTTTAAGACTGAGAAAATTTAAAATATTTGGGTATTGCTACAGCAGATATGAATTGCATGTTACTTCAAAATAATTATGTTAAGACTTATATTAAAATTAAGAAAGACATGATGAGAAAAAAGTTAAGATGGGAGAATTTAAAGCTGTTGGGGAGAATTTCTGTGATTAAAGAAATGGAATATTTCACCAACAATGATGTTTTTTGTTTCAAACAATACCTGTTTTGGCTACTGATGTACCATCTAAACCAAGGGTCTTCACACTTGGCAAGTTTAAGTCTTGTGGACTTCAACTCCCCAAATTCCTGAGCTAACATGACTGGAGGAGGAATTTTGGGAATTGAAATCCACTAGTCTTANATTAAATACAAGTGTTACAAGATGCAAAGGAAAATGTGGATTGAGTTTACCGGATTTAAAATTGTATTTTGCTGCTTGTTGTTTGATTTGGATAGAAGAGTGGCTGTTGCTGAGAATTATGAGACTTTTACAGTTGGAAGGTCATTATCCAAGGTTAGAATGGCATGAGTATTGATGGTATTATAAATTAATGTGGACTTTAAAATAATTTTATTAGATGTATCATATTGAGAATATGGAATAGATGGTAACTGAGGGTTAGGGTTAGGGCTAAAGTGTGCCTGAAAACAACTTTATGGGTCTCAGCTCTTTACCTAAGCTCAAAAAGCATATTATAGATAAGCAATAGCAAGAGAATGGGTGATGTACCAGGATTTATTGAAAAATTATCAAGGGGAATTTAAAATCAAATCAAGAGAGCAATTAATACTAGAAGGAGAAAGGAGGCAAACCAGTACAAAACCATGCCACCCACTCCTAATCTTCTGAGTCAGTCAAGAAAGATACCAACACACCACACCATGGTATCAAAAGATGCTGAGGTGTCATATAGGGAAAAGATGGATGCACAGTGCCCATTCCATCCATACCTCACTATTCACTTTCAGGTGATATTTTATTCCAAATTCACCCTAATTTAATAGGGTCTGCTGCTTGAGCAGGGAGGTGGACTAGAAGATCTCCAAGGCCCATTCCAACTATCTTATTCCTGATCTCTTTGAATACCAACCATTCAGATTCTATCTTCTGCTCTGCTAGCTTCCTTCAGTATCCACATTAAATTATAAAGATAAAACTGGAGTACGTTCTGTCCCATAGCCTCTCTGAACAGTTCTCAAAGGAATTTGAGCACCCATGGAGCGACAATGTCCCAGATAGTGTTCTTTTGAAACTCCAAGGCCTGGATGCTGATGAAATCCTAGTCAGATAGCTTCTGCTAGGAGCATGTAATCCTATTTTTGATCCTTTAAACAAACTGTTCCACATATACCAAAGCAGACAAGCAGCCAGATGTTGGAAGTGCCTTTCCCTCTTTCTCACTATATCCTTTGATCAAAAAGGATCTTCTTCTCAACTTTCATTCAGTGGGAGAGTTGCTGATAAATATGAAGACCATCTGTTATTTGAAAATCACAAATCTCACAGTCTACTGTGAAATTTTCCTTTGCAAACTATGCTTTTGAGAAAGCATAACAATCAGCCTGGTGCAAATTCAGTGTGTGTCCTTTGAACTTCCCTGGTTCTTAAGTCCACTGTCATTCATAATTCAGAAAACCACATGTGTGCCACACAGCTTGGAAGCTCTAACTGGGAAACTCCACTTTTGCTTAGCTGTTAGAGAAATTGTAGGAAATCTACCCACCTCACTCTCCTTATTAAACATTATTGAAAGTCACCAAACAGTGCTCTAATATATGACTACTATATGGCCCCCTTGCTTCTGCCCTTCATTTTCTCACATCTGCTTTTCAAGAATGTATTTGGCTTTCATAACCAAAGAAACTAATTATGTACAGGATCTGACCTTTTTTGTCTAAAAATGGATTGCCTTGTAGGTAGCATCATTAATTCAAGAGCCGAAAAAATACTGATGAAACTATGAGGTGGGTACAGAGAAAGGCAATAAAAGAAACAGAGAGTCAAATGAAAACTTAAGAACTTTTACTAGAAAAGGTCAGCTTGCACTTTTGAATCTCTCATCTACCATTTAGGTGGACAGTAATGGGAACTCTTGCTCTTCTCTACTGTATGCATTTGAATGGTAGTTGAATTTAATTCAGTCATTCAATTTCTATTTCTAAATCTATTTGGTTCAGATTTCTTAATCCATGAGCAGACCTTCATCTTCCTAGACAATGTGATCCTTAAATTTATGATTCATTATTAAATTGGCCTACTTAAATTATGCTGTTTATAGTTCCAGCACATGGAAAATAACAAAAAGAAAGGGAAAGTTTGTAAAGTCAGCACAACTTAGAGCCACACTAAAACCGTATGTCACAGAGTAGAGAAATTAAATGTAAAAATAACTTGTGCTAAGAGAGCAAAAAAAGGAATGGTATCTCTAATTGACTTTTAAATAGTTTAGTGCAATCATGTTCATAATCTATGACAATTACAGAAATGATACTTACTAGATTTCCTCAAACATTTTTCAATATATTGTCAGAATCTTTTCCACAGGAAGGCTACGACTATTTTTATTGACAGTGACCACAATAACAGAATCTTTCAAGACTAATTGTGAATTAGGAAGATGTTTGTTTGAACTGCTTTTATATACACTACTCAAAAAAATAAAGGGAACACAAAAATAAGACATCCTAGATTTGAGTGAATGAAATATTCTTATGAAATACTTTGTTCATTACATAGTTGAATGTGCTGACAACAAAAGCACACAAAAATTATAAATGGAAATCAAATTTAGCAACACATGGAGGTCTGGATTTGGAGCTACACTCAAAATTAAAGTGGAAAACAACACCATCAAAGACCCAACTTTAATGGAATGTCCTTAAAACAAATCAAAATGAGGCTCAGTAGTGTGTGTGGCCTCCACGTGCCTGTATGACCTCCCTACAATG
>BHFT01003256.1:10937-21227 GCA_004320025.1 Laticauda laticaudata | reverse complement strand
CAAAAAGTTTTGTGCAGCTCAAAACTTTTTGAGCGGATGAAATCTCAGTAGACGGATGCTGGACAGATAGAGAGTTTGAAAAACGGACGCAGTGAGTACAGAACGGATGCATCACGTTAACCAACGGATGTCAAGTGTTTCTCTCCGTTTTACATCCTCTTTCCATCTGTTGGTGCTGTGTGACATGGGCTTTAACGGAAATGTAGGACATTAGAAAAATGTATATTTAAAAAGATATGTGGAAAAAATTGTTGGAAAATAAGGAAAAACATGGGCAAATGATCTGAAGGGACAAAAAGAATTTTGACTCAAAACAATGAGAACAGAAGGAGAAAGGTGAATAGATAATCCTCTCTTCAGTTTCAAAAAAATGATAACTTTTCTTCTTTACAATGTGTTGTATTATAAATTTTATCTCTGATATCTTTTTCCTTATTTTATTTTCTTATCTGCATGGTCTTTGCATAATTTTTGTTCAGATGTGACATTTCTTCTGCTGCTAGCAAAAAAATAATAATATGTTTTTGCACACCAGCATCCATCCAGGAAATAACAAGGAAGCAACTTCATCAGTATAGCACACAGTGACAGGCTGAGTATCCTGAAGGTCGCAGAGTGAAGCAATTGGTCTCAAGGTTCACTCATGTTGAGTGTCATGTAGAGACATAAGCTTCCTGACCAATTAAGACACACAGAGAGACCATGAAAGTGGTGACAATACAGGCTTGATTGACAAGCTATGAATTCAGCAACAGGCAGTTAACATTACTGTAGTATTCAATGAGGTTGGAGACCCATTAGAAGTGATGAATTAAATCTCCAAGAATTGCAGACTAGTATACTCAATGCAGGATTCTCCCATGATGGTTGGTGGCTTCTATCAATTATAACCAAATGAAACCAGAATTGTTGTGGCTTGAATTGTGGGAAAGAAAGGCAGTTGATGTTCTGAGCTTCTGTGGGAAGCATAGTAAGTGTAGGATAGGACTAAGAGGAATCCACTTTGGGGGAATCAAAGTGATACATGTGGTATCGAATAATAATTTCACAGGAGATCGTGAAATCCATTCATGAGTTTGCAGTTCTTTAAAGGCATTGTCATCCAGTGACTTTTTAATGAAAATGGCATTATTTGTCTTACCTTCTATTGAGAAAAATCTTCTGAACTATTGAAATTGTTAATAAACAAATTACCAGATAACCTCTACAAAGGTCAACTGACTTTATTTTCCCACAACCAAGTTTAAGTGGTGTTAAGGAAAGGCTTATCTTTGATTTATGAAAGTTATTCCAGGGTGTTGCTGACCAAAGTTAAGAGAAATCATCTATCTGCATTTATTTAAAAAAAAATAGGGAGGAAAGCTCCTGAGTTTTCCTGAGTCCATTATATCAATAAAAATGTAAGAAACCTTTCAAAGCCAGATTTTCTCATAAGAGAATGAATGTTAAATTGGTTCTTGGAACAAAGGGAATGGAATGTGAGAAGTCTCCAGAGAAGCCATTTAAAATACATTCTATTATTTTTCTGGGTTATGGATTTTTGTTTATATTCCCATTCCCAAAGACTATGACTCATAGGAAATCACACAAACCAAATATGGAGTGGCCCTGATCCAGCTTTCCTTCAGCAACATCACTGCATGATAGTTCAAAATTCTAAATCTGCCAAGGAGACCATCTCTTTTTAAAGGACTGCAGCAAGAGAGGCATGACTGTTCTTTTTATAATATTATACCAAGGGTCTTCAAACTTGGAAAGTTTAAGACTTGTGGATTTCAACTCCCAGAATTCCTGAGCTAACATGCCATCCACAAGTCTTAAAGCTATCAAGTTTGAACACCCCTGTAAAATATGAACAATCGTCCCCAACTACCAGATATATTGCAGAACAATATTAGACTTCATTCAGATAACCATTAAGTGCATACAATATGTGGGACAGAGGGAAGAGAGAAAGCCAAGCCTTCTTGCATTGACGCATCAATTGATCACCCATGCCATCAGCCACACACAGGGGTGGGATACGACAGGGTTAACTACCAGTTCTGGATTTACGAGCTTCCCTGCATGCTGTGAGCCACACACCTGTAAATTGTCATCAGCATGCTGTGTGCAGAGATGCAGCCTTTGAAACATCCCTCTTTTCCTGCTTTTTTAACTGCAGCTGTGCCTCGTTCGGCAGCTGAAGTTGAAAAATCAGGAAATAAAGATCAGGTAAGAACCCCGGTGGGCGGGTGGGCAAAAACATCAGCAGACATAGAACCGGTTCTATGTCTGCTGCTCTTCAGAGATACTGGTTCTACAGAGATGGACAGAATCAGTAGAAACCCATCCCTGGCCACACATTAGATAGTAACAGAAAACTTCAGAGCATTTGTCTCATAATTTCTGAATCTGTTGACTGATTCCTCTAGGAAATCAGCTGCTGAACTTAGGGTATGGTTCACTATCCAGTTCAGGTTGTGTGGTGAGGTATTCTTGGATTGTAGGTGATTAATAAACACAGGAAAAAATACTTCAATAAACTAAGGATATAATTGATGTTGCTAATGGATGTCCTAGACCAAGCCACCTCAAAGTGCATGTAGTGCACATGCATCCTCATACATGTAAAAGTCAAGAAGACATGGTAGAAATATAATGTTGCCTAGGACTCTAGGAATCAAATTTGGCTTGAATCACCTATTATCCCACAACATGACCTCTTTCACAGGAGTGTAATGACTGCAAATGAGACTAACCATAATGTATGGCATAATGTGTTCTCTGACAGATGGTTTTAGAAGCTTTTAACTACAACTTATTTCACTTTTAAATAAAATCATGCAAAGTCTTTTTTTTAATGGAAGAGATGTCATGCCTGATGTTAACAAGGAATTTGATGCTTCAGCCAACAAGTTTGATTTTCCTCTTGTTGACAGTTTGTTCCAATTATAAGCAAGCCACCCCAAACATCATTTAACCTGGGGGAAAAATGCTTCTTTTTCAGTGCTGTTAGTTCTGTGTAGACAGATGTTGTCATGCAAAATATATTACAATGGAAATGTGAATAAGACACTTGTTTACCTATGTGACATGCCATAAATCTGGACCAAAGTAAACTCATCAGAATTGTGCCTTCACACCCAGTAGTGATGCTGAACAGCTGGAGAGATGAACTAATAAGTGATGAAAAATGAGGCGGGGAATGAGGATGGGAAGCTACTATTATGGCAGACTATAAACTGGAGAGAAAAAATACCCCTTTATATTTTTATTAGGCAAAACATGGAAGCTATAAATATGAGACCCCAGCAATATAAAAAGTAATTGGGAAGGGAAGGATAACTGTTTACTTGGCTTTGTTTACTGAACTTATCCACATATGCAGGAGATTAAAATGCCTCCTACAAATTGCAGTGATACTCAAAATGAGCACCAGGCCTTCCGAGAGATCTGAGGAGTTGCCAAGGAAGGTTTGAGAAAGGGAAGGAGTGTGGACAGCACCAGGCAATTGTGAAAACAGCCAAGACACTTTGCTGTCTGACGGGACAATCTGTGTAGATCTTGGACCAGAAGGAATATTGAGTCTTGTTTCTGTGCTGGCCATGGGACACCATCCTCCACTACTTCTGACAGCAGCAAGCTATCTTGGAAGGCATAAAATTGGAGTGTCCAACCTTGACAATTTTAAGATCTGAGGAGTTAAATTCCCAGAATTCACCAGTTAGCCAACAGCCAAGCCCTAGTATAAAAACAGATTCCTTGGCAAACCCAACTGTGCGGATCAATGCCACACCCTTGGATTGGTGGGGTGCAAAGTGTATCTGATTGCATTCATGGCAATAGTTGACAGAAACATAGTTTTAACACTGTTAAAGCAAAGGATGGTGTTTTGTTCGGAAAAACACGAGGTAGACCGGGTTCCAACAAATAAAGTCTTTATTTCAAGGAGTCAGTAAAAGATTTCAGAGATGAGTAGAAGCGGACCGGATTATGGCACCGGAACTTGATTAGGACAGAGCCTTTGTTTATACAGTACTAGCTTTGCACGGCTGGAGTAAGAATGGTGACGAGGATTGTATCTGAGGTAATTTTTGCCGCCTTTTTACTATTTTCACTAAACAATCCAATGCTACTTTAGTTGACCAATCAGATTTGCATGTTTTTGGAGCAACCTCATATATTGCATACAGACAACCCCGTCCCTCCTATAGTTCAGTCCTTACGTGGTGAATGTAGTGCCGCGCAGGTAGGGGTGGGTGCTTTTTCTGACTCGACTGGACCTGCGCAGTCATTTCGGCGGAGACTTGACCGATTTCGGATGGGGCTGCTGTGTCGTCGTCCTCTCTTCTGGAACCGCTTGGAAGGGTAGTCACCATATTACTGGCATGAGTTTCTTTTAGGTCTGCGGTTTTGCCTGCTCCCGGATCCGTTTCCTCGGGCAGGTCGAGCTGGCCTGTGGCTGTCTCCTTCCCATGGGCCTCTTCATGCAAGTCTCTTCAAACAGTGACGTTTTAATTTGCTTCTTGTTGGTTTGTTATCTCTTTGAGGGTTTGTTTGGTATCAGGTTCGCATTTTTTTGTTTCCCTCGACATGTCCTTTGGGTTGGCATCAAAGTGACGTGTTAGCTTTGGGCTGAGTTTTTTCCATGTATGGGTGATGTGTATTTCGTATCATTGTTTCGGGAAGCAGAGTGGTCTAATCTGTGCCGTGGTTCATTCCCTGCGTCGTCAATTGTGTTAATCCGTAGGATTTGGGGCCTGTTATTTGCGTGACTTTGTCCTTGGTAGCCCAAACAGGGTCCCCGGTGAGTTTTTTGCCGTAAACCCAACTTGCGCTATTTCAAAATTTCCTAAATCGTGTGGAGGATCGCGGGGGTTTTCTGGCGTAAAATTTGGGTGCAACCTGTCGAGGGTGTGATCTTAAATTTGTCCTCCCCTGAGCAATTCTGCTGGAGACTCTGTTTAAGGTCAGTTGGTACTGGGGTGCACGTGTATAGTGTTGAGTATAGTGAGGCATACTCGGTGTTTATTTTCTGTATGAGTGAGGAGACATGCACTCGAGTGCCATCCATCTTTCTAGTACCCATTCTATGGGTAATACCGGGACCTATTTCTCATGCATCCTGCCGGGTTTTGCGGCAGGGCGTGGGCAGATCAGCATACGTTGGGAAGTAGGTCATGTCTGATATACCTCATTGGGGAATGGATTAGCTGAGAAGGCCATTAGTTGATAAGGACGTCGGTAACGTCCTAGCGTAGGCCAAAAGTTATCTTTGATTAACATGATACAGGAAGGATTTCTGAGTTTCGTGATGGCATGGGGGAAAAGGTTTGATTTTATACGTTTCTAGTCAAGGTATGCAGATTATCTAACATAGAAGGCATCCCACGGACATGATATGGAGATTGTATGCCCTTTGGTAGTTGGGTAAGCCACAGCGAGCTGGAAATCAGAGTGATGGATATCTGTTGGACAATGAGGGCCTCGATGCGTGGAGTTACCCAGTCTGTCTAATGGGATGCTTTAGCGGGGACGGTCTAATCCCTGGACTTGTTGCATACTGAGCTTACCCATATAGTCTATGTCTTATCATATCACCCGGCCACTACGAACACTAACTTTCTAGCCAAGGCTTTTCATTTTTCACAATTCCCAAGGCAGGTGCCTCTCCGTGTAACATCCAAGTACCGGGTGCGGGTTGGTAGTTTGCTCTCGGTAAATGACTACCGATCACTCCAAATAAACATAGGGCCACGTTGTGTGAAAATCGAAAGTTAGTGCTGGTCTGGTCCGGAAAGGTTAAAGTTTTCAGTTTTTGTTTTTTCCGGCATCAGCTTACTCACGCCAGCTAAGGACGCGGCAAGTATTGAGTCTTTCGCGCGTTGTGCTCTGGGCGGACGGCAATCCAACAGCTAGATAATGGGGAAGTCGGGTAGGCAAGTTCTAATTTGTAATTGCTGTCATCGGCTTGAAGCCGCGGTTGATCGTAGGGTCTTCCTCGGTTTCTGGTAAGGGTGGCTTACTCTCAGATAGCATCCGCATGGGAAATTGTTTCCCCCTGGCGATGTGTCAGGGTGTAGGAAATAGGCTGCTGAGAGAACTCTGAGACATCTAGTTCATCTACTGTAGGAGAAAGAAGGAATATTTGCGTGTTGGCTTGTTTCCCTGCTTTCCCCCGAAAAATTCCATTAGCGTTTGTGGTCTGTTATAATATTGAAAGTCGCCCGTAGAGGTACCTCGTCGGAAGCGATTCACTCAGCCGAAATTGCTAGAGCTTTCTCTGTCGAGTTGGCTGTAATTCCTCGTCGTTTTTAGACAAGGTCCTGGATAGTATGCGACGGGGTGCCTCTCTGGCCCATCAGGGCAGTTGGTGGCTCAGGATGGCACAGCCGCGTGGATAAATTGGACATGCCATATGGCGAGAGTCGTAGCAGTCACCCTCATGCAGTGTGTCTAAATTGAATGAGGAACTGTGTATGTTGATGTCGTAGCAAATTTTTTAATTTTTGGAAGGAATTCTTCTCTCTATAAACCCAAGTCCAAATTGCTTTATTTTGTCCAAATAGAGTGCAATGGTTCGCTATGTGGTGGTTATTATTCGTAGGAAGTACATTATAAAAAATTTAATAGTCCAAGAATGCTTTAGTTCGGAGCTTATGTTTCTTGAATTCTGGGTGTTTCAATTGATAAGCTTTTAATTTCTTGTTCTGTAGACGGTTATTACCCTCTCCGTCTATTATATAGCGCAGGAATTCGACGCTATTCGTTAACTAGGCAACACTTTTCCCTTTCGACCTGAGGCCAGATTCTCTAAACTTAGTCGTACTTCTTTGAGTCTTTTTTTTTAAAATTGTTTCACTCTTGGCGAGATTCAGGACGTTCGTCAAAGTATGGTATCGACTCCTTGTATGCCATTTAGGAGGCGTTCCTTAGACTCTGGAAACGCCTGGGGCTACACTTATAACCAAATTGAAGTCGGTTGACATTGAATGCGCCCTTTGGGTGACAGTAGTCTGGTGCTTCCACAGTTTTGGTCCCCTGGAGTTTGTTGGTAGGCTTGTGTAGTCGAGTTAGCAATAAACTTTCGCCTTTCCCCAGGGAGTGGAAGCAAATGCTGGACTACTGGACCGGGTAATCGCGCTTGTTGTATATGCGTGGTTCAGGGTAGCCTTATAGTCAGCCACAGTTCTATGGAACGCCGTCGGGTTGATAGTGTGACTATAAGGCGTTCACTTGGCATGGTCACAGGTTTAATACCCTTGGAGCTATTAATTTGTTCTTAGTTGTTTCCTCTATTTTTGTTAGTGCAAAAGGTAACTCGCCTGCTTTTAAATTCTCGTGGGTATTGGGGGTTTAACTGGAAAGAAATAGCTTTCCCCGATACTTAGCCAAGTGAGCGTCAGAAACGTCCTGCAATTCCGGATGAGGTCTTTTCCCAGCCGTTGCAGTCACTCGATCGATCCGGTCATTGCCGATGGCCAATGGTGCGATAACATTCAATCCCCAGGAGACTGTGGTCTGTCCTCGGTCGAGCAATCTAATGGTAAGCGGTAGCTGATTCTGACGTGTTGTTTGTGTAGGTGACTCGGCGAATGTCCCATGCCGACTACAGGGATTTGTTTCCTGGTAGTCCCTTGAGAGTTTAGGTGCTGCTTCCTTTAGTTTTTGGTTTGTGATATCTGGGACTAGCTGTTTTATTGTGGTCCACGTATACATGAGAGAAAGGAGCCCCGGTCTGGCATCACATCTTGCAAGGCTATCCTCTCGATTTCTAACAATGACTTTAACTTTCTTCCGTTTCCGTTGGGGCTTCTATAATGTGAAAGTTGGTGTGTATTGGCTCGCTTGTCTTGTTGCTGACTTTTCTTTCAGTTTCGTTTTGGTCGTCTTGTATTGGGGATTTCTGTTCATCGGTTGGGCTTCTTGTTTCTGCACGACTTTTCGATATTGCCTTGTTTCTTGCAGACCTGAAGATGGTATCGATGAAATCTGCACTCGGCTCGGCGGAATGGTTCTCTTGCAGCCATGCGTATTCCCGCCCATTTCTTCTTTCGCGGCTCTTGTTCTTTAGTGTTAGGCGGTGAGCCTCATCTTCTTTGCTATAAAAAAAAAAAAAAAAAAAAAAGAGTCAGGGGTTTCGCCATATCTCTTCTCGAGTGTGTGGTGGTGGTGACTTGTTTTTGTGGCTTTTGGTAAGGAGTTATTGTCAGTCACATGTGTCTTTTCTATGTCATAGTGCACAGCCGATTTTTTTGGGGTTTGGTCGTGAGCTGCGCTGTGGTCTTCCGTGATGAATGAGCTTCGCCGTAACTGAATGTTGGGTTTTGCTTGATTAATTATACTCATGTGAGTTCGAGTCTCTCAACTCCCAACAATACTCCGATCCTCTCATTGTCCTCTCGTCGACGTGACTTGAGCAATTGACAACTCACTTCACCTATTTTGTCGAAGTGCAGCAACGCATCGCGACGGTCTCTCCTCCGTCCGTCATGGTCTCCTGTTTCCTGTAGAAATTCGTGTCGCTTATTAAATGGACACCATACGGAGGCGTGTGTGCTTTGAGATTCGTTGCAATTCTGGTCCACGTTAGTTGTTTGACATCTTGGGCTTCGCTAGAGCCTTTGCCATCTTGAAAACCATTGGCCCACGTGGTTGGAGACACAGCCCTCTTACTGCTGTAGCCGAAATTCCTTCATTTCATTTGCTTTCCAGAATCACACTGGAAGCGGTCTGCATAGGAATTCCCAAATCCTCTTCCGTTGGGGTTGAAGGATGCGCGAGGTGTCATTGTTTGGCATCTTTGGTGTCACTGGGCTTCTTACAGCCAGGCGTGCAGTTTTCGTGTTCCAGACAGATCCACTTATCTCGCATCAGTGTTTTTGTTTGGGAAAACACGAGGTAGACGCGGTCCAACAAATAAAAGTCTTTATTTACAAGGAGTCGTAAAAGCGGAACGGTTTGCCGAACTTGCGGCAAGCTTTTATACAGCTACTCCGGCTGTAACCAATGGCGGCTGAATAGAATTTGCTCCTGCCTTTATTTACTTTTATTTGGATTGGTTCTTGTGAACCAATGCTTACTTTAGTTGACCAATCAGATTTGCATGTTTTGGAGTAACCCAATTTGCATACAGAACAGATGGTTTAAGTAGAGGCTGAGTAGGAAGCAGATAAAACATCACAGGGACATAGAAAAGTGACAGGTTGGGCACACTTGTACAGG
Source organism: Laticauda laticaudata (assembly GCA_004320025.1). Lineage (NCBI taxonomy): Eukaryota > Metazoa > Chordata > Lepidosauria > Squamata > Elapidae > Laticauda > Laticauda laticaudata. Next base: position 12,020 of record BHFT01003256.1, on the reverse strand, counting down.
AGTTGGATGCAAAGGCTAGGAGAAATATGTAAAAGTCTGCATTCTGGGCACAAAAGGAAGAAATCCTGTAGATCCACATAATCACCTAGTTCCTATTTCTGTGGGATGCAAAACCTATTCAAGTCCTATTATATCTTAAAATAACTTAACACCCCTTTCTGTCACCAATCCCATTTTCTTTTCTTTTTTCCTGCCCTCGCAATTGTTACACGATTCTATGCAGCTTTATTCAGGATTTAATTCCTGTGAATGCAACGTAACTCACTCTCTCCAAGTAGTAAACGTGGCTGGTAATGCAACCTTTATTTCGGATTAGGGATTATGAATGTTTAAAACAGTGTCGATTATTAGGCAGTGGGGTTCTTCGAAAAACTTTGAGTGCAGGAAAACAAAGGTAAAAGATACCGAAGCAAGCGAATGTCATTCTCTTTTTAAAAAAATACAGCGTCGTTTTCTTTTAACAGACTTTACAACTCTTTTCTCTTGGCGTTTCCCCTGGAAAATGCCAACTGGTGTCGTTTAGCGCAGGGGTCTCCAACCTTGGCTACTTTAAGCCTGGAGGACTTCAACTCCCAGAATTCCCCAGCCAACTGGCTGGGGAATTCTGGGAGTTGAAGTCCTCCAGGTTTAAAGTAGCCAAGGTTGGAGACCCCTGGTTTAGCGCGTTCACAGCCACCTGTTTCCGACTTAAAATCGGTCTCACACAGCAGTGCCTGGAGCACCACAACGGCACTCCCCGCCTTCTCTCATCCAGACGAGCAACAGATAACGCACAACGCTCCGCCCGCCCGAGCTCCTTCCGCGGAACTCGCGGGAGGCGGAGCTTCGCTGCCAGAAGTTCCGTGCGCCTCCGAGGCGCGGCTGCGCCGTAAGCGGCGGCCGGATTGCTTTTTCTTTTTCTGTCCCGCCCCCACCCTTCGGCCGGTGGAAAGAAATATAGGCGCTATGTCTGTTCAGACGGCGTTGCAGAAGAGTCTGATAGCGGTGGGCCCGGCGGGGAGACACACGGCTTCTGTGATCTTTCTCCATGGCTCAGGTGGAGGCTCTCGATCCCAAAATGATCCGCTGGGGGGGGGGGGGGGG
>BHFT01003256.1:0-10698 GCA_004320025.1 Laticauda laticaudata | reverse complement strand
GGGGGGGGGGGGGGGGGGAAGCTTGTCCCCGGGATGATGATGATTGCCCAATTTTTGTTCCTATCTTAAAAATCTGCCTCGTGATAACACCATTCCTCGTAATGGTGCCAGTGTGGCATAATTCTAAATGAATACAATCACAGTTGTTCATTGTCAAATCCAGCGCAGCTGCAAGTCTAACATCAGGTTATTGCCCATGTCTGAAGAACGGTTGCAGGTTTGGGGTTTGGTTAGTCTAAAGAAGGACTAGGGGGGACACGATAGCTAGTATTCTAGTATTTGAGAAGCTGCCACAAAAAAAGAGGGGGTTAAACTATTCTACAAAGCACCAAAGGTCAAGGCAAGAAACAATGGTTGGAAACTAATCAAGGAGGGAAGCAACCTGGAATTAAGAAGATAGTATGTGCTCCTTCGTTGGATGCATTCAAGTAGAGATCAGAGAACTGACAAGGACTTTATAAACTTGAATTCTTGCACTGAGTAGGGCAAGGACTTCCTTGGTGGAGATGGGTACAGGCCTTGACTTATAATCACTTGCTTTACGACTGTTCAAAATTATGACAGACTTTTTTCCAAGGGTACTTATAACTCAGTTTCGAAGGCTATCCCCACATTTCGGGCACCTGGCATCTGGTGTGCATTTGAAGGGTCCTGTGGTCATATGACCGTAATTTAGAGCATATTGCAGTTTTTGGCAAAAGGACCCCATGGTAAACGATGGGTTCACTTAACAATCTCAGGTAGTTGTAGCAACTGCAGTGATTCACTTAATGAACCCCCACAAAAATGGTCATAAGTCTCACTTTACAACCCTCATGACCTAACAACCGTAACGGGCGAGCTTCATCACGTTGCAAATCAAGGACAACCTTTATATGTATTGTTGAGGTTTGAAAACCAATTGCCCATCAGGTTTGGTTTGTATAAGCAACCAGCTGTACCTTTTCTAAAACGAAGTTTGAAAAAGAAAGAGTTGTATGGACAAGGTGAATTCTGAGGTTCATAAGACAGCTCACATTGCTCCATTGCATAGATGTCTAATTCACTTTTATCTTTCTGTGTTATTCAGGTGATACTGGTCAAGGGGTAAGAGACTGGATCAAGCAGATTTTGAAGCAAGATTTGTCCTTCCAACATATAAAAGTCATTTATCCAACAGCTCCTGCCAGGTACCATGTGCTTTCTTACAGAATCTCTAACAGTCTTTTCAATATAGAAAAGTATATTGATGGATATAGAAAATAGAAGCTATTTTTTGTAAGAATTTGAAGTTGCACTCATGTTTCGGAAATCAGGATCTCTCTGATTTGTTCTTTCTTTAATAGGTAAAGTTACTTATAGAGATGAGAACAAGTCCAGTAGGGGTATTAATAAAAGTTGAACTGGGTACACCTCTCAAGTCTTAAATGTCCTAAGCTTAGAGAACTACTTTTCCTTAGTTACTTACCAATGGTTTTAGGTACTGCACAGCAGATTATACATCAGGCTTATTCATTTTCTTAAGAAAGATTGTCAGGCTACTCTCTTAATCCCTTGTTGATTCTTCATGTTGTCCATAATGCAATCCTATCCAGAAATCATACTTCCTATCCTTCAATCATTTTTTTTCTAAACTTGCAAAGTATCATCAATTCCTTCCCTTAGGGATAAAATATCTTTATGCACAAAGCTCATCACAAAGAAAATGCCCTTTCAGCTGAATGGAAAAGTAAGTCAAGAAATTATAGTTTATAGTTGCAGCTGATCCTAGAAACATAAAAATGCCAAGCTATGAAACCATAGTTTAAATAAACTTATTTTCCCAGCTTCTTATAAATCCCTTATTTGCCAAGGTAGTTCCCAATCCTACCTTTCTGGGATATTTTTGTAAAGTAAAGAGAAACATAGTTGCATTCAGGTGCACAAAACTCTTTCACTTTTATGGTTAACACAGGATCTATTCAGACAAAACATTCTTATCTAAAATTCAGCATTTAAAAAATGTTTTAGTAGATCTTGCATCAATCACAAAGTTGGATTAAATTTCTTTTGAGAATCCTTCCAACTCTATAATTCTAGATTCTGTTTGAAAAGCAGCAAATAAGATTTCCAGTTCATAAGAAAGCTGTCATATATATCCAAAGGCTTTCTGTTTCAGAGAGCAGTGGCACACCCACAATTCTTACTGATACCAAGCACAACTCAGAGAAGAGAGGGATTGCATATCACTTCTTGTATACTGTGATATAAACGCAAAGGTATCAGGATTTCCAGAAAAGAAATGGCGGATTGAAGACAGTTCCACAAAAAGTAGAGTGAGTAAACTGTGTCTTCAATAATCTCTCTCCAGACAAAGAGAGGACATGTGTTGGATTTACAAAAGAGGCTTCTTTAAGCTTGAAGAATTTTGTGAGAAGGGACAAAGTAGAAAATGAAAATAAATCAAGTTCTAGGACATCATCAGAAGGGACTAAAGATCAAGGTGGTTGAGTAAAATAAGACAATTGGTTTATTTGATTAAGATTAAAATTGATACGTTGTTACTTCTGGGAACACTTAAAGGATTTTTTCTGATATCAGGGTTTAAAATGATGAGGTTTCTATGAACCTGTTTATAAAAAAGAGATAGGATATGAGGAAAACAGATCATTTGTTACATTTTAAGAAAAGATGATAAGTTACTAAAATTATTTATACTTGCAATGAAGGGGAAATCATTTCTTTATATATTTCTTTATTCTTTTTTCCTGTATTTTTTTTTCTGTACCTTCTATTATTCTTTGTATTCTTTGTATTATTTTTACTTTTTTATTTGTATTAGTTTTTATTGTTGCAATCGTAATTTTAAATAAAATTATTATTAAAAAAACAAAGGCATCATTTGGACCAGGTTTGAGAAATTGAACTCGGCCTATATCCTGCTGCAGGTTAAATTAAGATGAAAATCTGAAAAAGTTGAGTGGATCAAGAACTAGCATGCAGTGGTTTTTGTCAAGTAGATGACTGATGCTACAGAACAGATTTTTAAGACTATGGGCAGAAAAGGCTGAAGATTTCTGACCCAGAAGTAAGTTCTGACTTTGAACTGGTATGTTAAAGGATGCAAATGGGCAGATAGTAACTGATTCCAAGTAGATCATTTCCTGTTGCTAGAAGATGAAGTTAGAGCAATGCCTGCTTATTACCAAGTCAGAAGGCTACAGGAATATACAAAAATATGGCCAGTAACAGAAGTCAAATCAGTAAAGGTTGTAACCAATCTATGCCAACAAATTTGGAGAACAGCATAGTGGCCAGCATATTGAAAGAGATCACTTTACAGGAAAGAAGATTTAATATTTTAAAGTGTGTGTTTTAAAGAAGTGTGCAAATTATCTTACAGTGTCTTTAATTTCACTTGCTAGCAAAATAATGTTTCCAGTCATCCAACCCAGATTGATGATTGGAAGCATTATTAAAGAGAGATGCCAGTTGTTCAAATCTGTTTAGAAGAGGCCAAGAAACAAGATATGTTATTTATTTGTGCTGAATAATTGAAAAAGTCAAAGAATATGAAAAAGAAGTCTATATGTTCTTCAGACAGACTTCAATTGTGTCCATCATGTCACACTCTGAAATGTGTCATTAGAAGTCAGAATCCCAGAATATATTGTCTTCATGTGAAACCTATATACAGATTAGGAAGCCGCATTTCAAACAAACATTGCAAAGCAGAATGACTCCAGGAAGGCAAAGGAATGAGACCAAGGCTACATACTATCACCTTATTTATTCAACCTGTATGTGAAACATCTACGGTAGGAAGTAGCATTGGAATATTTTTTTAAAATTGGAGGAAAAATAACAATAGCTTACACCATGCTGAAGACACTACTTTGATAGTATGTGATAGTGAATGATCTGAGAGCTCTAATAATAGAAGTCATGAAGGAAAGCAGAAAATGGAGCTAAAGTTATACATATAAAGAAGACAAAATAATGGCAGTAGGTACAACAACCAGCCTTATTGAAGATATCACTCCAAGAGATTGAAGTGGTGGGTATTTTCTGTCTTTTTGGATCAACTAAACAAGCAGAAAGGAACAAGCAGTCAAGAAAACACCACAGTCTAAGCACATGGTAAAGCAGTAGTAAAAACCTTGGCAAATATATTGAGATACATAACATGTCTGTACATACAAAGGTTAGAATTATACTGTTAGATTTGGAAGAAGCAGGATAAAAAGACATTTTTGCATTTTGGTGTTGGTCCCAAGAATGCTATGGATAGCCAAGAAAAGAAACAAATGAATAAACAAATGAACCCAGAACTCTCATTGAAGGCAGAAATGAGCAGCCTCAAATTATACTTCATACACATTATATAAAGACTGATTTTTTAGATAAAACTATAATACTGAGAAAGATGGAAAAAAAGACCAGAAGGCAGCAAGAAGCATCAAGATAGATGGCCTTGATTACAGTGGCAGTGTGCACAACATTAGGAGACTGAAGAATGAGATTGGGGACAAATTGTCCTGGAGAAAATCTGTCTTTCTGATTGCTAAGAGTTGACACTGATTTGGTGTCATAATCCAGTTGCACTTTAGCTGCCAGGTTAATTCTTCTGTATTTATTTCTTGGGTTTACAGCAAAGAATTATGTAACTTGATTTAAAACTTCAGTAGATTTTACAGGATATTCTTCTCCAACCTTCTTTTATTTGTTGTATGCAATTTAAAAAAATGTCACTTTGTATATGACACTGACAGCTGGGCAGTAAATCACAGATGTTGCTATGCAGTCACCTTCCAGGGTATAATTCAGAAACAAGTTGAAACAGAGCAGATGAAGTTATGTTGCAAGTATTTTATAAATGGACACAGAATAGATTTTGGCAGAAAATCCTTAAAGTCAGTGTGTTTTCATGGATCGGGTTCTGTACCTATTCCAAAAAGATCAAGTTTCAAACACATATTCAAGAATAAGAGTCAATCTCAGTCTCTGTCTCCAGATAGATAAGCAGAGCTATTACACTGCTAAGTTTTCCCTTTGATAATTTGTTTAGTAATATTTGCATTAGTTTTTCAGGTGATCATGAAAATAGTGAAATAAGATTTGCAATAAGGTTTGCACTATATTTACTGCAATGCAATTAAAATGATTTCAGGGTTTAGAACAGGGGTCCCCAAACTTGGCAACTTTAAGACTTGTGGACTTCAACTCCCAGAGAATTCTGGGAGTTGAAGTCCACAAGTTTTAAAGTTGCCAAGTTTGAAGACCTTTGGTTTAGAATATAAACAGCCACTTCAGTTGGCGTTCTGTTAAGTGTTCTTTGATATCAGTTCACAACATAAAATGTCCAAGTGGTCACAACTACAGGTTTGCTAGTCGAGACAGTTGTTGCATTATAGTTTGATAATATATTTTGTGCATGTGCCAAAAAGGGACTTCCATTAAAGCAAAGCAATCCACCTCAACACATCAATTGGCAGCATCATAATGGGACACCATACTTTCCTTTGGCATGGTCCTAGTTGACTCCAGCAGTTGGGAACCCAGACAGCTCTGGGAAGTGAAGCTCGGCCGTACACTCATACTTTACTGGTATTTCTACATAGGAATGTAAAAGCTTGAGAGGCTTTACTATATTCCTTCCAAGAAAACAACAAATGTTATTTGTTAGAGAAGCATTCAAAGACAATGGAGGAAGAGCACAAATCTTGGTATTTCCTGGGTTTATCTACAGTGGATTTGCTGTTCTTACATTCCAGTTATTGGAAGAAAGTTGCCAAAGACATGTTCTTTCTCTTCTATTAAATGTTCTCCGTTCAAAGGCTTTAGAAAAGATGATGAGAATGACAGTTCTAGTCAAAGAAAGGACAGTGCAAACAATAATAGGGCTTCCATCATAGTGAGTGCTGCCTTCGTTTGCATTCAAAAACTTCAGATATGATATACTGCATAGTCAAATAGAATTACTGAAGTAAATTTGATTTGTCGCCCTGATGCCAAGAGGGTAAACCATCTCACTCTAAAACTGGCCTTATACCCTCAAATCAACACTTAGCATGCCAAGTATAACATGATCATTGTGAGAGCAGATATTTTTAGCTTTTTGTGATTGGAGACTGACTGGGTCTCTTAGAAGTGACCTTAGACTTTTACTAAATGCTGTTTACCATATATCTATCTATCTATCTATCTATCTATCTATCTATCTATATATTTAAGTTTTTCTGTGGATACTTACATGAATGCAGTTCAGCTTCCTTCGGGTATTATCCCACGTCATTGTTGTGCTTTTAAAGTTGTAGCAACGTTTCAGCAGAATCTCATCTGCCATCATCAGGCTTCTGATACGAATCAATACAGAAGGCCTGATGATGGCAGATGAGATTCTGCTTGAAATGTTGCTACAACTTTAAAAGCACTACAATGACATGGGATAATACCCGAAAGGAAGCTGAACTGCATTCATATATGTATGTATGTATGTATGTATGTATGTATGTATGTATGTATGTATGTATATAGTGTACTTTCAGCAATAATGCTTGACCAGCATGGTAGATCTGGCTGAAAAGCTCAGGTCTGATTAGAATATCGATTGTGAATCCTTCTGATAGAGCAGTGCTTGTCAATTTTAAGATATGTTGGACTTCAACTCCCACAATTCTTCAGCCAGGATGCTGCCTGAGGAATTCTGGAGACTGAAGTCCACACATCTTAATTTGGCAAATTTGAAAACACTGAGATAAGGGATGCTTTTTCACAAAATTAAAAGTTAATATCTATCCGAGATTATGGCTGTGTTTTTTGATATACCTGCAGTATATTTAGCTTGAATAGGAACATAATATGAAAAAGGAGCCAGGGCATATCAAAAACACCTCATCAAAACTAGATTATGCCACATTAGCAATCATACTACTCCAGTGACAGAATGGCTCATTTGGACCAGGGTTGTTGTTTTTTTCCCTGCCTTTCTGATTGTAAAAGTAACTCTTACTTCCACTTTTAATTTAAAAGAAAAAAATGCTGCTTGATGTCACAAATTGTGAACAGTTTGCTAGTGTAATCTCATGAGTCTCATTTAACTGATGTTTGCTGCCCATTTTCATTTACGGAACAAATAAGTTTTCTGCTGGGCCTGTGTAGATGATGGCTAATCAATCTTGATAAAAGGTTGAGGTGAGAGTTACAACTAAAGCCCACGGCTGCTTTACTGGCTAGAAGTGTGACTTTGTTGAAGTCAAATACCACTTCAGAGATCTGCATAGCCGCCTTTACTACAGCAATTTGGGGGGAATTATTGGAGAATTTCATATTAACTTTAGGTTCAGAGCTTAACTGCTTAATAACTATGTTCCTTGATAACAGTTTTCTGTACCAATAGATCATGGTCACTGAATGGGAACAATATATGGTAAGATACGCATAGCTCTAATTTAGAGTACACATTTTCCATAAAAAAAAGACTCAATTTAGTCTCCAGATCAAAATGGATAGTGCTACCACTGTTACAAAATATTTTCTTCCATTTAAAACCATAAAGACCCTCTGCCAGTCAGATGAAGTAATACGGTTTAGGCTAGAAGTTAACTTTCAGTGATTACAATGGTGCAGTCAAGTTTCTCGTGAGCTTCTGTATGCCACAGTGAATAGCATCAGACAATTTTGCTTCAAAAAAATAGCTGGGGGGAGGGATTCCTTTAATCTTGTAAATAAAATTATTATGGAGAACAGTGGGAATATTTGTTTTAGGGGATAGTTCTTTTTTTCCCCAAGAATTGGGGTTTTTTAATTCTCTTTTTAAATCGAAAGTGAAAAAGAAATAGTCTTAACTCAAATCAAATTCCCCCCACCCCAATTTCTCCCACCCACTAACACACAAACTCGAGGCTGCCAGGCCAGGAGACCCTGCCTTTGCTTCTCTTGCAGCAGGCCACTCTCTTCTCCCCCTTTTTTTCCCTCTCTAGCCAGGCAGGGCTATCTTCCCCCTACTCAGTTTGACCCCTGGGGGGGAGCAAGGCCCTGCCCCAGGCGGCTCTCAGACCTTCTAGCCCTAGGTCTGAGCTACTCCAAGAAGGAAAACAAAAAAACAAAGCACTTGGCTTTTGTGCGTCCATCTCTCTCCCCCTCCTCTGTGTGTGTGTGTGTATTTGCGTTATCAGATTCCTCCCCCTTCCTTCCCAAAGTAACTGGCAGTTCTGTTTTTAACCAGAGTTTCTGTTAACAATCAGATTGCCAGTGGTCATGGCTATTAAAACACGGGTGGGGTGGGGGGTTTGAGGGTTTGGTTTATCATTCATTTCCCTTCACTTTTTTCCAAATTGTCAAAGTTTTTGCAGTGTTTTGTGCATTAGCTGGTGACCAATTGAAACAACCGATTCATTTTGCGAATATACTATTCTCTTCCTTTGTGCCCAATGGTCATTGCAAAAGATAGGTTTAAGGGTTGTATTTTCCAACGGCCAACTTCAAGAAGATTTATAATTGTGGCCAAAATATAATCTTGCAAAGTAGTTTATAGGCTAAGGATTATGTAGAAAACCTGCTTTATATTTCCATAGATCACTTAATTATTTACAGTGCCGAAAAACAACTGATTCAGCTTTCTCTTATAATATATAATTTCATCTTTTAATTCCCTCAGTCCTTGATTATTGTGATTAAATGTGTTGCAACTTTAGTTGGAATTTTAAAAATAGCATCTGCTGCCACGTCTCTCAAAATGCTTTTTTCCCCTCTTTTGAGCAGGCATGGCTAATACTTTAAATACTGTTACAGCTGCTAGCAGAGCAACTTAAATATTTGTTTTCTGTTGAATGTCTAAATCAAGAAAGAATATTTCTTATATTTCTCTTAAATAGAAAGTGATAGTTTAAATTGGCATTATAGCAGGTAACGTGTTCAAGTTAAAATTATGTTGTCCCAACTTTTTGAAATGACTAAATTGTACCTTGTTACACTTCACTAAATCTAGGTCAGGGAATCTGTGCATTTCCTTCTCACAATCCTTCCCACTCCAAATCCAAACTCAACCATGGATTCTACATGCACTCCTTTCAGTTACCGGCAGATAACTTTTGCAGTTTTTATTGTATATATTGTGAAGACTGTTGATCTCTTTCCATTTAAGAAAATATTTATGGAGCCTTGGAAAATGGCTTTGTAGAACAGTGCAGACATTTTTTTAAGCTTTCAATGCAAGTTTTTTTTCCCTGAGTTCCATGTAGCAATTCTCTCTCCTTTGGCTGTGATACAGAATCATCAGTCAGTTTGACACTATTTTAAATAAATTGGCAGATATTTGACTCACAAAAACCCTGTTGACAGCAATGGAGATGAATTGATAGAATTGTATTGGGAGACTTGCTATGGATACCTCTCCCAAATACCTCAGTCAGATTCCTACTCTTTTTCAACAACTTTAACTAGGGTCACATTTTTCTGATATTCTAAGCACACATTTTTATTTACACATACAAAGCAATCCAATGAAAATTCAATAAAGCTAGAATTTCATGAGATACTCAAATAGTAAGAGTCCCTAAATGATGTCATTTTTGTGTAGAATTTATTTTTCTATTCTAAATAAAGTCACAGTTGGTAACTTTATATATTAGCATTGTATTCCAAAATTTCTTTTTTAGAATTATGAGTCTCTAGGTATCTGCTTTTTAATGTTCCCTGAAATTATAGGAGCTGAAGGAGCTATAATTTCCCCATTTTATGTTGACTTTTTCTAGCTACAAAATTTCCTAATAGTTCTACTATAGTGGGTGTTTTTTGTTCTCATTTAAATGTCTTTGATTCATACCAAAAAGATTAACAAGGGTCAGAATATGATTGTTAGTATATGATTGGGAAATCGCTAGAAATTCCAATGTTGGAGACTTAGTCTGGGAGAAAAAATCCAACTGTAAAAAGACAATAGTAAATCACTTCCATATTATTGTAAAGATATGTCTGTTTAATTGTCCTGTGCCAAGATTGACTTGGAGAACTTCCTGTCTTCATTTTGTTTGTACAATTATTCAGTTGAATCTCACTTTAGACTCTTTTTTATTATGAAATAGTAGTGTTACTTTTGTAAAGTGCTTCTGATTTTTTATGAAAGGAGTACAAAAAAATTCTAGAAATGAACTAATTTTCAAAGTCCATAGCTTGCATTTAAAATTTGCCTGGATCTCCAGGGCCTCAGCTTGTGGAGATCTGATTTAAAGATAACTAATGCCTGTTATTCTTCAACCCTCTGCACAGTATGGAGCTATATAGCAATCAGGGTGGAATTAATTTAAATACATTATTTTTTTTAAAATTAAATAGCTTTATTTATTTATTTTGTCAAGCAATTATAAGAAACAGGTATAAGTATAAACATAGTTATGGATACATGAAATGGATACATATAAGAAAAATAAAAGAAATACAAATAAAAAAGAAACAATAGGACAGGGATGGAAGGCATATTGGTGCGCTTATGCATGCCCCCTACAGACCTCCTCGGAAAGGGGTGAGGTCAATGACTGTCTAAAGTTTTTGGGGTTTGGGGAAGAAACCACAGAGTCAGGTAGAGTATTCTAGACATTTACCACTCTGTTACTGCAGTCATATTTGCTGCAATCAGGTTTGGTGCGGTTTACCTTGAGTTTGTGTCTATTGTGTGCTCTTGTATTGTTATGGTTGAAGCTGAAGTATTCATTGACAGGTAGGACATTGCAATGTATGATT